>JANHJO010003669.1:241991-254285 GCA_032468235.1 Pseudoxyrhopus heterurus | reverse complement strand
TGCTAGCACCTCTCTGAGAAAGAGCGGAGGACGTTAATCATGTCACAACATTGAACAACAGTTCATGGAAATTGAACAAAGTCTCTTTCAAAAAAATGTTGGAACAAGGATAAAAACCAACACAGTGGCAGTAATCTGTCGGATTAATGGCTTGATTTGGCTTAACAATTGCTCAAAAGCAACCCCCAATTTTGAGGGGGATTTTTCTCTCTCTCCTACATGTAGATATACTTCATTTTAACAAAAATTAAACCTGCTTTCTTCCTGAGCCAAATTTCTTTTTAAATATAAACCAGTAGTAAGCTATTGCAATAATATGGCAATGTATATCTATACAGAAACAAGTGCCATTGAACCAAATCAGATTTCCTTCAGGTAAGTTATGGTGTGTAAGAACAAAATTGGATTTCCCAATTAAAATTTTAGGAATTTGGGGGAAACTCAAGGGAAAACCTTTTTTTAATGAAATTATGTTCCCATCTTCTGCCTCATCTGTTTCTCGTGAGTTGGTTTATTACATTTATTCCTAATTTAAAGATAGAGGGAAATTGAGGGGGGAAATTGAAATAAAAATAGTGTGTCCCCATCCCCTGCTTCATCTGTTTCTCATGAGTTAACGTATTTATACCCAACTTGAGAGAGAATTCTGGTTTCTGAATCTCAAGCTAAGGGCTGAGGTGTTTTTTGTTTTTTTTTGAGAAACCAAACAGGTTCTTATCTACTGATCCTTCACTTTAAAAAAAAACAGCAAGGGAAAAGACACTCAAGAGTCAAATAGATTAGTGAATTGTGGCTAAGACAAGGTTCCTTGGATTTAATTGCTATAGTGTTGTCAAATGCAAAACATATTCTTCAAAAACTGAAAAAGTACCAAACCATGAAATGGAATATGCCCCTTGCAGCTCCTGCATTGTGCCACACTTCCTGTATCAGAAATGTGTCAGTGGTTATGAGATGAATCTTCCTGTTTCTCTGGCAACCCTAATTACATTTAATACCTTTAATCATTGGTGGTTAGCAGTTTGTGCAAAGTGCATTATTGCTTGTATATTAAAAACAGCTTAATTGCAACTTGTTTTGAGCTCATCCAAGTGCTTGCATACCCCTCCCTTATCCATATCACCTAACCCCTGACTGATCTGAACAGAGAAGCTGAAAAAGCCCTGAGTGTTTTGGCAGAGTTTGTGGGATGTTTTGATGAACGCCATTTCCTGTAAGCATTTCTTGCACCGAAGAAGTACGAGTAACTGACAGGCAGTTTCAGGTGCATCTGATATAGGAAGTAGGCAGAACGGATGGGGCTCATCCGCTGGTCAAATAGTGAAGAAAGAAACTATATTTTTAGTGTGTGATGTTTGCTGTTCAGATTTGCTTGCTGGCAACTGGAGACCAGCGACTGAACAGAAGTAGCTGTGCTCATACCCCTGCAGCTGGCCACTTCTTGTGAAATGAATGCAGCAAATGGGAAGGTACAATAGATAAAGGGCTTTAAATCGGGTTATGGTTTGGTCACGGGCTGCATCAGAGAGTTAGACAACATGGTAGATCTTCATTATGCTTAGAGCAAAGTTATTAAATTCATCATTTTAATGTCAATTTAGATCTGTTAGAGACTTTAAATCAACGCACTAATTGTCTCAGAAGTAAACATCTCATTAATATTTAGATCACACAAAATCCTAGTGTCAGCCTTCCTTCTGAGAAAAAATGGCTTCTAAAGCTGACCCCTAGGGCTAGGCTGAGATATTGAAATAACATCCCACGAGAAGACAGTGTCCATCCTATTAACCCCAGGACAATTTCAAGAAATCAATTAAGGCCTGTCCATGAAGTCGTCAGAAGTTCAGCTCCACAGGGTCTCTAATGGGACCAGTGTTGTACAATGGTCATATTGTTCAAAAGACTGAGGAAACCAGTTTGAGATCACCTTCGATTATGGAAGCTTTCTAGATTACTTTAGGCCACTCACTTTCTCACAAGCCAATCTGTCTGCCAAAGAAATTGTGGGGGAAAAGAAGGAGAATGTGCAATGTATACCATTTTGGGGTTTAAAAAATACAAATAAATAAATACTTTTACTTACAGAATTCATCCCAGGGGAATTTAGAGTAGCCTAAATCAAGCAGCCAGTCTCCCACTCAACACTAATTAATCTACAACCTGCTTAGTTTTAGCATTGTCTAGGCCCAAATTGTGACAATACTGTAAGATGAGAGGAGATGAATAGCTACTGAAGTCTCAAATGCATTTTCTTAAGTGTGAGTTGCTTGATGTTGACTCTGCAGTAGGGACCTGTGGGAAATCCTAAAGCACTGGAATCAGGCATTCTAACTGGTATCTGAAGAGTGGCATTTGGTTTATGTTTGAACTCTGTATGCTAAAGTGATCGGACACAGATGGCAACGTGAGTGCACAGAATAGGAAGATTCAGTACAAGAAGCTACTCCTGTTGAGATTCCATCTTCTGCCCATATCATAAACATGTAGAAAGACATCTGTCCTCCTGTAAGTTGTTACAAACCGTCTAGATAATAAATGGAATGAATGATTGGGTTGACATAGTGGGCAAAACTATAATGTGATTGATTTTACATTGAGCTTGTAGCATGAATGCATCTGTGTTTGTTAGCTGTGACTTATGATTTAATACATTGCAGCCAGATATTCATAGTTTATTCTGCAAAATATGATCCAAGAAACCACAGTGTAGTCCATCATATGAATACAGCCCATATAAAAGCAAGTTAGCTCACTATTCCACACACTGAAATGTCCAGGAGGGGTACATATTGCACTAAAACCGTATGTGGCTTGTTTAGATTTGGCTCAGGATTTCTACAAACCCATTCGGTTATTTCTTATTCAGTCAGTCATAAGTAAGTACATTATGACTAAGAATCAGCTCTGAAGTTGGAACGCTAAATTGTTGTAAGAGTTTAAGAGGGACCAATTTGTGTAATACATAAAGTGGGGGGGGGGAATGAGCTCTAGGGCAGCTGTTTGTATAGTTCATTAGACTGTGTGATCTGGGTGGGGCAATTTCTCCCTTCTCCCAGCTGTGTGATGTAAATGGAAGGAGATGCCAAGGGCATTCCTCTGGCTTGCATTTCTAGCACACTCTCTCTGCTTCCTAAGTGAAAATAAGGGATTATCTGTCCAAACATATTTTCTCTTACAAATATTTGTGAAACACGTTTTGACAGAATCTTGGAATTCTTTTTTTCAGCTTCGGCATTTTAGCATCCAAAAATCTAGTGTTTTGGATTTTTTTTAAACAGTCACAAATGTGCTTAAATTATTAACCTTGCTTATGTTTTTATCAAATTGTCAGATATCATTCAGAGTTGCCACTTTAAAAAAAAAATCCTGCATAAACCAAAAGATGGAAAGAAACATTTTTCTCATGGCAGAACTGAAGTGCACAGCAATCATTCATCTTACAGTAGTTTAGGTTTGTAGCTTTGGGATGGCATACTTATTTTCTGGTTATTTATTGATATTTGTATCTCATTTTTATTATTTTTCTAAACAACTCAAGGCAGCAAACATACCTAATACTCCTTCCTCCTCCTATTTTCCCCATAACAACAACCCTGTGAGGTGGCTTGGACTGAGAGAAAGTGACTGGCCCAGCTGGCTTTCATGCCTCTGGCAGGACTAGAATTCACAGTCTCCTGGTTTTTAGCTTGGTGCCTTCTCCATCATTGCCATACCAGTGGTTTTTCAACATTTATGTGCCATTTTCTAGTTTTATACAGCACCACTAAGCCATAATTAAAAGCCACTCAGAGTCATCTCGAACTGTGAGATGGGTGGCACATAAATTTAATAAATAAAAAATAAATACTCTGATGATAACGGCTGAGTCCTCAAACATGCTAGGTTAAACTGTTGTTCACGTATGGTTCAGCATATCATCCAAGTGTATCCAAGAAAAAAATATTATTTACATCAGATCATAGTTAAAATTATACAAATAGGACTAGTGTAACTAACATTGTTTTGGTTCTTTAGATTAACAATTTCCCCAGGGTTATCTGGATTATAAATGCTTTTCAATATGGTAGCAGAATCTGAAGCTGGCAGGAAGAACTTGTGAATGTAACCATGGGGATGATAAAACCAAATCACATAATTAGATTCTCAGACCTGGGCTGAAAAATAAATGGACAATCAAAAATATTAATTCTTAGCTGCTTTTTCCTGTCATTCAGAGTTTTGCAGCCTAGTAGCCCTACCACAAATAACTCTTTTTAATCTCGATGGCTCTACTCTCAGAGAGATGTTATTTTTAGTAGAAGGCAACTCAACATGAAATGCACAAATCTGAAAGACAGAACTTCATTCAACTTTCTAAAATCTTGTAGGAATGATGCAGTATGGTTTGCTTGCTTGGCTAATTGGTCAGGTCTTGGCCAGTAAATGCATTTTTTTTTTGTAATGGTTAAACTAAGTATTTTAAACTAATTATATTGAAGGAAAAAGGAGAAGGAGAAGGAGAAGGAGACAGCAGAAGATGAAATGCTTAAATAATGTCATTGACACAATGAACATGAATTTGAAAAAACTCCAGGAGATAGTGGAGAGCAGGGGGACGTGGCATGCTATGGTCCGGAAAGACACAACTTAGCGATTGAACAACAATAAGGTATTTTGGATATTTATACTTTTATATAGGCACAGATATACCCATCAATTACTTGCTTTTTTACAATCAGGGATGTTATGCAAAGAGTAAGAAGTTAAAAGCAAATAAATTAAGTCATAAGATATGAAAAAATGAACACCTAAATCACATTTACACCAATTTCATTCACCAACGTATTTTTCTATTCTAGCTAGCTAAACATAATTGCTTCCAGCATATCAATCTGTTGCTATATATGCTGCTTTTCGTTTTTTAAACTTCTAATCTTCTCTTTGGAGGATCTCATTAAGTCCATCCAGCCACAACTCCAACATCTCTAACATAATGACATGCATTACTTATACAGTTATCTATTAATGCAGGAAACAGTTCAGGGAAGTCCCTGCTTAGCATTGAGAGCCAGTGTGGTAGAGTGGTTATGGTGCTATACTAGGAGCAGAAAGATCCAGGTTCTAGTTCTCCTTTGAGCATGGAAACTATTCCCTCCCTCTCAGTCTGAATCAGTGATTCTAGGCAAGCACAAAATAACCACCACTACAACACAGCAGAACAAACAGTAAGGACAACTCTCTGCTCAGTGTTGAATACTTTTCTCAATGAATGTGCCCTTCCTTAGCATAAACTTACAATACACCACCTGAAGTTGCCCATTATTATCTCATGTATTCTTTCAGTCATAATTCTGCCCAACACCTTCCCAAGCACCCTTAAGAAACCCAGTCACTTGCTGTCTTCGCATTCATTCTTGCTATCTTCCCTTTATAGAGGGGAATACCAATCATAAGTCATGATTTCAATTGTGTAATGTGGATGCAGTTTTCACACACATTCCATAAGTAAACTATAACTATATTTCAACATTTCTCCAGTTATTCCATTTATTTTTGTGTAAGTTTTCTTAAATTATAAAAATGCCTAAATGCTCTACAGTTGAAATGCCTAAACTGTAGGCATTTATGGATTTTCCTGTCATCAGGTTTTCTTGGTTTAGGCTTCAACATTTGTAGCCCAACATTTCCATTCTGCTCCCCAACATATCACTATTTTTGCATGCACATCTGTAAGTTATTCTTCAGCATTTCCTCATTTGGTGTCATATGAATAATTTCAACACTTTTAACTTAATTCCATTCACTGCTATAGGCTCCTTGGTTAACTCTCTTTGTCTATTTCCAAAACCATGTTTTAATTTCCATTGAATCACTTCCCTGTTGAACTATACTCTTTTTAAACTGTTTTTTTTCATTCTATTTAAAAAATAATTTTATTGCTGTAAGCATACAGAGAGTCAATTTGATGTAGTGGCACCAGGCTAGAAACTGAGAGACTTTGGGTTCTAGTCCACATTACTGGGTGAGTTTGAGTTTGTAGTACAGTTCTCTCAGCTCTAGGAAAGAGACAATAACAAGCCACTGCTGAGATCTTGCCAAGAAAACTGCAGGGACTACTCCATGCAATCACCAGGAGTTGAGACTGGCTTGAAGGGACCAAGAAAAGTATAGTATACAGAAAAGAACAAGGCAGAAATAAATAATTAAACATAACAAAAATACAGGAAAAGAAAAAAGTGATACATCACAGAATACATAGATATAAGAAAATAATTCACTTTTTAAACAACAAAACAAACACTGACCACATGAAAAGATACTGGGTTGCTTTTCCTGCATGTTGATGTAAAACAAATTCCTAGATAGAAAGTGAACATATACAATATTAACAATCCAAGATCTATAATCCAGCATAGTAGAATCTTTCTATCAAAATAAACCAATATTTTATGTTACAATCCATGCATGATAGATTCAGTGTTCATCTTAATGTTAGAAATTTGGCCTATTTAGTTCAACATCTTTAAACCTTATTCTTCTTCTGACCATCTTAACAAATGTATAAATGTTAACACTAGTGGAGCAAGCCTCAAATGAATGAAATAATACCTCCTTCACCATTTTACCATAAATTGAAGTTGCCATCCAAATTTAAATTTCCTTTGGGGTGTCCAAAAAACTCAAAAAAGAATATTTTTGAATTAAATGCATCTAAACAATAAAAGTTGCACATTTCACTTAAAATATTGAGCAATATATTTTTAAATGAGTTATCTTAATTCTTTATTCTGAATTTTTAGTAAGCTACCAAAATCTATTTTTATTACAGGTAGTCCTCAATTTATGGCCACAATTGAACCCCAAATTTCTGTTGCTAAGTGAGACAGTTATTGTGAATTTGTCCCATTTTACAACCTTTCTTGCCACACTTGTTAAGTGAATCACTGCAGTTGTTAAGTTAGTAACACGGTTGTTAAGTGAATCTGGCTTCCCCATTGACTTTGCTTGTCAGAAGGTGGCAAAAGGGGATCATATGACCCCTGGACACTGCAACCATCATAAATACTAGTCAGTTGCCAAGCATCTGAATTTTGATCATGTGACCGTGGGGATGCTGCAAGGGAGATAAGTGTGAAAAACGATCATAAATCATTTTTTTCAATGCCATTGTAATTTTGAACGGTCACTAAATGAACTATTGTAAGTTGAAAACTAGCTGTATATCTTTCAGTTGTTTATAGAACTCAACTATAGGTTTGGAAACACCTCAAATTCTTTAAATAAAAATAATTAGGGAAATTCAGACACTGGTAATATGTTCTTTAGTCCAAACTGTATGACCAAAATATGCTTTAACTGTATGTATTGCCTTCCACAGACTTGGACAGTACAAATTCTTACTGCAGCACTGAAAATGCTTTGACAGGCTGCCTGGTAATGACCTGATGTAAAGCACTAATACCACAATTTGCCTATTAACTCAAAAACAAAAACAGTTCATCAGCAATTTCAAGCTAAGATTATTATCCCTGAGTCTTCATTTTTCACACAAGGAGGGATTAAAACTTCCTTCACAACAACATCCAAATGTATCTCACAGACTTTAATGCAGAAAATAGAATTGTTTTTAGACCAGAACAAAATCTTTGTCCATACATCAAAACGGTTAAACAGTAACTTTCTAACTGTGTCCATAGAGTTTTTTCAGAAAACCTTCATACTTCCATATAAAGATGAAAGCCAAAGTATACTTTCACTGATAAAGCTGAAAATGTAGAAAGTTTAAATGCATGAGAGCTGTGAGGAATGTCTCCATCCCACACAATTTTCTCAATATCTTATCAATTTGCTTTTAGAAAACTGGCAGGTATTAATATGAGAATCCCTTCAACAACATCAGTATTGGAATGATAATAAAGGAATAAAGAATAATAGCATTTTTTCTTCATTGTGAGCTAAAACCATTTTTAATCAGCTAATAATATCAATATTAAATTGGGATAAACAAATAAAAATATTTACCTGCACATACATGGAAAGCTTCTTTGTAATAATTTCCCAAGGTAAAAAGAATTAAAGCAATATGTAAAACATCAATATTTACATGACTGTGTATAATGTTTTGTCTAATATATTTCCCACAGTATATTCTGTGGGGTTGTTTATGGAGATCCTCAATCATCCAGGTCATGGTTGTCCCAAAGGTACTTTTTTCAAAAGGCAACTGGACTTTCTAGGGTTTTTTTCTTTGAAAACATTTCGCTTCTCATCCAGGAAGACGCCCAGAGTCCTGTGGGAGTTGGGCGGCCTAAAAATTTAATAAATAAATAAAATAAATAAATAAGCTTCTCAAAACTGAAGAAGCTTCTCAGATGAAAAGTGAAACAGTACATCATCTTATAAAAATTCTCTTTCAAATTATAATTAAGTGTAAATTTCAATCTGTTACTCCACCTATTCTTCTACCGATCAAGCTTTATATTGTATTCAAAATGAAAAAAAAATCCATTTAATCACATAATCTTCAACATATTCATCTTCCATATTCATTTTCAATAAACACAGTATACATCTTAGCAATAATGTGTTTTTTACATTATAATTTTATTAAACTTATTAAAGTATAAAATACAAATAAAAATAAAAAGAGTGGGAAAAGAGTGGAGGGAAATGGGGGGGGGAAGTGCAAGGGAAAAGGGGAAAAGAAGAAGAAAAGCATTGACTTCTGACCCTTTTTATAAAATAATAAAATAATAACAACTTCAACTTTTAATTAGCTGAGCCAGTACATAGTACAACTTACTATGAACAGTCATTCAGCTTACTATGTACTGACCATTTCTATAACAACAAACCAACCTAATCATCAAAATGCAAAGTCAAAGTTTCATTTTTTTCCCATCTTTAAGCACAAAATCCAGAAATGGTTTCCAAGGAGAAATAAAGTTGGATGTGTTCTTTTCTTTGATTAGAACAGTGAATTTAGCCATCTCTACTTGTTCCATCAGTTTTTCCAGTCATTTACCCTTTGTGGGAATTAGAGTATTTTTCCATTTTTTTGTGCATAAAGTATTTTTGCTGCTGTCAACATATATAACAGCAAGGTCCATTTTTTTTTTCAAAGTTCTTTGTCTATTAAACCTCAAAGAAACATCTCTGGTTTAATTTTTATATTCATTTTAAGAATCTCCTGCCTTAAAATATAAATTTTATCCCAGCATTTCTTTGCTTTTTTACAAGTCCACCAATTTGAAGTATCTTTGTACCTCTTTTGACAATTTATTGGGTGGTAAATACTTAAAGTACATCGTTTTATAAAAATTACTTTTAGATTGTAATTTAATGTAAATTTTAAACCCTTGGTCCACAGGTTTTCCTATTGTTCAAGCATTATATTATAACCAAAATTATTTGCCCATTGAGTCATGCAATGTTTTATGTATTCATTCTCCAAATTCAGTTTTGATAACTATTTATAAACCTCAGCAATGATATGTCATAATTACCACACATTACAGATTCAAACTCATTTTTGCAAAGTCAAACCTGTACGTTTTTTGTCTAAGTTAAACCTTTCTTTCAGTTATAAATATGTAAACCAGTGACACATATGTCCTTCTGACTCCAAATCTCCAAATCTTCTTTGGACTTGAGAGTAGGTTCAACTTGATTAAAGCATATTATTTGATCATCAGTCCACTAATACCAATAATATGTCTATTATTAATACACAAACCTAAGTCAAAGTCAGTTTTCTCATCTACAAAATCATAATTCTTTTCATCCAATTTAAATATTTCTAAGCATAAGCAAACCATTGACAACTATGACTTTCCATTTCCAACACTTCTCTTGTTTTTAATTTAGGTTCTCCTTCAAGAAAGTCAATATATCAACAAAGGGCAGCCAAGTCTGTGTAACTATAATTTCTCTTCTAAAAAAAAAACTCTTTGGGTGACAACAATGGAGGAATTTTGGGAGACAACCTTGCTTTATACTTCTTCCAACCCCTCTGTATGGCATACCTAATAAAATGGTTTTTAAAATCTATATTAATCTTAACTTTGTCGTACCATAACTTAGACATGCCACCCAAATCTCAAATCATGCCCTTCTAACTCTAATAACCTCTTATTTCTCAGAATCACCCAGTCTTTCATCCTGATGACAAGGACCGAAGTACAGTTTTAAGTCAGGTAATCCTAGCTCACCTCTTTCATTAGCACCTTGCAACAATTTAAATCTAATTATTGTTTTTAACTTAGAAATATCTGTTTGCCATTGTTTAAAAGGTACATCAGTCATTAATATCTGCATTATTTGAAATCAAAATGGCCCAGGTTAAACAGTCTACCCGACATTGACAGTTGTAATTTGTGCCGCCTCAATATGTCTTTTTAATACCATCCTGTACCTTAACAAAATTGTTCTGAAACAACATGCAATTGATGTCAGCCAATGTGATCCTCCCAAGTACCTTCTTCTCAATTTCAAAGCCAGTCTTCTTCATCAAAATCTCTTTTTCTTGTGTACTCATTTTTTAAAAAACATCTTTGTTTTTTGTTTGTTTATTTTAAAACTAATGTACAAAAACTCTTCAATATCTTCATTAAATGTTCAATATCATTCTAAAACTCCTATAAAATCAAAGCTAAGTCATTGGCAAAAGCCCTCAATTGGTAAGCCACTTTTTAAATGTTCAAACTCTTAATTTCATCATCGTGGTGTAATATCTCTATTCAACACTTCCAAAATTAAAATAAAAAAAAAGGTGACAAAGGACACTCTTATCATGTCCTTTTCTGTACTGCATGATTAGTTAAATCACCATTAACAATAATATGTGCCTTTTGAGATGTATAAAAAAAGATAAAGGAATCCCTGCAGATTTTACTCCACTAGTCGTTGCTGACTTTAGAAGGCCGTGCTCATCTCTGTTTCAAGGCCATTGAGCCAATGCTGTCCACAGACATTTCCATGGTCATGTGGCCAGGATGACATCATGAAGTGCTGTTACCTTCCCACCGAAGTGGGACAGTATTTATCGAATTGCATCTGAATACTTTTGAACTGCTAAGTTGGCAAAAGCTGGGATGACGACGGGAGTTCACCCTGTCATGTGGCACTCGGATCTCAAACCTGGGCTGCCTGCTTTCCAAGCCAACAAGCCCAGCATCTTAACCACTGAGCCACCACGCCGTCCCTCTGCGATGTATATATATCAACTCTTGAATTTTCCCTGAAGTCCATATAAGGACCAATTCAAATTATCAAAGGCTTTCTCTGCATCCAGAAAAATCAGTTCTGCTTGCTTCTCATTATGTTGTTGGTAAATACTCTATTATATCCAATCAATTCTTGTGCTATCTCCTAATTGCCTTTTGGGTAAAAACCCACATTAGTCATTGTGAATAAAAGCCTGTAAAATCTTTAAACTATCAGTCAATATTATTTATGACTATAAAATATTTTCTAACAATTCGATTTTCTTTTCATAAAACAAATCAAAGTAGAGAACACATGAATTCTGGAACACTTTTCCACTACAGAAGTCATCTGTTTTTAATGAAGTAACAAACTGAGTGAATATCTGTATATGTATGTCTACATGTGAATGTACATTTTCTCCCTAGGAACTAATCAGGATTTTGCACATTTGTTGCTTGTTTGTGTGTGTATGCCCATCTGAGCACGTCTAACCACATGCGATACCGCTGTGTAGTGCATATATGTGCATAACTCAGGATAGTGTCTCTATATGTTTGAATGGACATGTCAAGTACACTGGGAAGCACAGGGTCGGCTGCATCTGCTCCACTCTGGATCAGATATCCAGGATGAACGGAGGCCTCTGCCCAGCTGTCTCTTTTTCATTGCCTTTCTGAAGGCCTGCAGCATTGCACCAGCCATATACTGTATAGCTGGGCAGACAGTTCCAGAGGGCAGGTTCAGGATAGCACAAGATATATGTATTTGTTGGAGGCATTTTTTATCATTTTAATTTTATTTTTAAATGTACATGGGGTTTCTGGGAGTATTAGATAGAAATTCAAATATTGCTGGAGTGTACTTTCCAGAAGTTCAAAATAAGATGGCCAGAGTGGAAGGAAGTGGAGTTCCAAGTCAACATCAGTTGTGGAGTCATAGACTCCAGACTTTTGCTATAGAATGAGAGAGAAAAATAAGACTCTACCCAGAGGCATATATCTACTGTATATATATAAAACAGAAGTCTGCATGTGTGGGTTTGTGGGTATGTGCTGAATAGGCTCTTCCATGCCAGCACCAATCTGGCCCAAACTTGCCAGGCACATA
>JANHJO010003669.1:221312-241891 GCA_032468235.1 Pseudoxyrhopus heterurus | reverse complement strand
GCTGCTCTCTTGCAAGTCAGAGGGAGCCCCCTTGTGGAGTACTGTAAAGCCATTACCATTGCAACTCTACTATTTTTAAGGCACACCCACCCAATGAGAGGTGTTAGCGGTGTCTTATCCCCACAGTATTTGTTTCCACGGGGTAAGTCATCTGTGAACCAAGCTTGGTTGAAATTGCTCGAGCCGTTCCAGAGTTATGCTGGAACACACACACACACATCCAATTATATATATATAGATAAGAAAGTGTCGATAATTGGTGTGGCAATACCAGGAGATAGTAGACTGGAAGAAAAAGACTTGAATTAGTTTACATGGTATTAAAATTTGAAAATGGAAAGATTATGGCATAAACTAGCCCTGGTAGTCCCAGTGATTACTGGCACTGGGTGCTATACCCAAAAAATCATGCATGATACTTAGAAAATCTGTGCATTGACAAAATTTCCACCTATCAATTACAAATGGTCACACTGCTTGGAACTGCATATATATTATACTGATACATTACAAGTTCCTAGATTCTTGGGAAGAACTTGATGCACATGAAGGCCTACAGCAGCTAAAGAACTGGAAGCTGTGATTTCATATTGTTGTGAGCATAATAATAACAAAATCACCATCAGTCAATTGCAAAAGGCAGCATTACTTGAAACAGCTTACATCCTGCAACATTACTTGCAGACCTGACTCTGCCACTTTGCCTGGAGGGCCCAATGTGTTAGTTTCACATTGCTGGTGGCTACTAGACTGATAGCAAACTCCATCTCCCCACCACCCCACACTCCTTGCTTCCTCTTGCCTATTTTTAATCTCATATTACTTTACCTTCATGGTTCATTCCATTGTTTATCTTTACAATTTCATTACTTTGGTACTGTTCTGTTTACACTTCTTTTCATTTCTCCATGTTTACTGTTGTAAGCCATCCAGAGTAGCCCCTTGGTGAGATGGGCCACAAATACACTTAACAAACAAATAAATAAATAATGCTTTTAACCCCATCAAACAACAACATCTGTCTATTCCAAGTTCTTGGGAAGGATTCCATTGGTAGATAAAAATGCCAAAACCAGTCTAAACATCTGGCTGACCATCCATACTGGTAATATTTTGTTAAACCTATATGCTGTCTGACTGTCAACACTCAGGGTAACTCAAAATTCCAAGTGGATTTGAACTAGTGCTCTCCTGTGTACACAAAATGTTTTAACTACTATGCTGTTTTAACTCTAACCCTCTGGTTCCAGATTACAGCTCTAAAAAATCTATTTTTCTATGGGAATCCACTTCTTACCATATGCTTTACCTAAATTTTGTATCTTATGTATTTATTGAAAATATTTGCATAACTGCCTATCTTAAAGCCAACTCACGTACAATTTTGCCTTTCTTTCTACCAATTATTGCATTAAAACCTATGTTTACTCATGGATCAAAATATTAAGGCTGATGAAACAACCCAGACAACCCTGGACTGAGATGAAAAAGTATCTCATATTTTTACTTCTCAAACAACTATTCTCTAGTTTACAGTATGTGGATTTAATTAAATACTGCCATTTTGGTGTTCAAAATATCAGACTAGAAGCTGAAGGCACATTTATTAAAGAATTATATTGAGACTAAAGGAACACAGTTCAAAAGCTTGGGCATTCTAATTACAAATCAGATCCCAAAATGGTTATAGTAGTTTTATATAATAGCACACATTGCAAATTTAAACAGATGACAGAGTGTATGCAGTAAATCCAATTAATGAGCCCTTCTCGAGGAGTAAGGGGGCCACAATTTGTATTCCCCAAGTTGCACTTTTTATAATGCAATACATATATACAACATTTTAATGAGCTGCTCTAGGAAGACTGCACACAACATATTCTGCATTACAGCTGCCTATCAAAAAAGGTGGAATGGAACTATCACATTTATGTAATTATCACAGATCATTTGTCTCAGTATAAGGCTAATTAGATGGAAGGAAGATCATAATACAGTAATCTTCTGCATGAGATTTAGTTATAAAGCCAGCTATTGTTAATGCTGAAATAATTATCTACTTTATTCAGCTAACTTTACTCATGATTAATTCCAAAAGAAAATAATGGGTGAAAGTTATATTAGTTAATATTTCTATTGACTTCAATATCATAAATGACTAACTGTAGTTAATTAGGGATCATGATGTCACTCCTCCATTTATACTTCATAAATAAACAATAAAGTCCTGTTCTTACCCTGGACTTAACTTCTATAAATGTTGTTAATTTACATAGTACATTGGTTCATATGAACCACATGAACATTTTTATTGTTCCCTAAATTTATACCTAAAATGTAGCTCCATATAAGGCTCTGATAAATAATTATATACTTGGTTTTAATAATTCACTTTTCAAAAAGATGCAGAACACCTAAGATATCAGGAAAGACCTCTGATTTTGGCTCCAAACAACTTGCTTGATGAATCCTGATTTGGCCTATATATCACAAAAATAAAAATATGAACTCATTTGAGTGGAAATTAAGACCTGTTGATTTGTTGACATGTTCGTTTCATTTTTTTAGCATTTGATCTGCCAATGCCAACTTCTGGAATATTTTTTGACTTTCTAGTCCAGGGGTGTCAAACTCGCAGCCCGCAGGCCGGGTGCGTCATATATTGGCCCCGCCCCCATCCGGTTTAGCGAAGGGGAAAAAATCCTGATACATCACGTGACGATGCTATGACGATATGAGTTTGACATCCCTGTTCTAGTCCATATTACAAACCATGGTTTCCTAGGAGGTTTCTAACCAAATATTTGCTTGCTCCTACTTAGCTTTGTAAAAGCAGCCAAGGTTGGCAATGTGCTATCACCTATTTGAGTATATATCGTGTTTACAATATTCTTAGAATAATTTATTTTTGAAATGGGAAGAAAGTTATATTAATGCTTATACAGGAAGTCTGTGATTTACGACCACAATTGAGCACAAAATTTCTATTGATAGGTGAGACATTTGTTAAGTGAGTTTTGCCCCATTTTATGACCTTTCTTGCCACACTTGTTAAGTGAATCACTGCAGTTGTTAAGTTAGTAACACATTTGTTACTAACAAACTGCTAAGTTGTTAAGGTTGATAAACAAATTTGGCTTCCCCATTGACTTTGTTTGTCAGAAGATTACAGAAGGGGATCACAGGACCCTGGGACACTTCAACTGTCATAAATACATGCCAGTTACCAAGTGTCTGAATTTTGATCATGTGACCATGGGGATGCTGCAACAATCATAAGTGTGAAAAATGGTCCTAAGTCACTTTTTTCAGTGCTCTTGTAACTTCAAAACAGTCACTAAATGATTTGTTCTAAGTTGAGGACTACCTGTAGATGGAGAAGAGCTCCCATTTTGGACATGACCCTAATAATTTATGACATCACCCATCCATTGCTGTATAGCTGAAACAGTAATGACAACAGGTTTTATATCGCCATAGCAATTTCTGAGGGACCATTGAAGATATATAAGTCACTGATAAGAGAGGTGAATAAATAGACATTAAAATGAAAAATGCAGCTCCAAATAGGGTTGTGAATAGCATGCATCTTGAAATAATCAAAAGTTTTAACTTTATAAATATAATCTAACAGGGATAGCATTAGTACAACATTAACATCAATACACTTGAACTATTTTGGAGAGTTTGGTTTGCCAGTAAAAAGAAAGAATGGGGTGATAATTTATAGAAAAGATTGATCAAAATTATCAGGATACAGAACCTCTTTTCTTTGATAAAAAGTGACAATATTGGACTTCTTCCTTTAGCGGAAATAAAATAAGGTGGCTGAGAATTATAGGAATTGTACCCAACCCATTTGGAAGCTGTGATTGATATTGACAAAATGATGAATGGTACAAAACAATCTCTTGCCCATTTTTAGATTATGGAGTCATTCAGTTCAAATTGCTAACTCAAAGAAGCTCTTCATGTTATTCAGAATTAATTCATTGGTGCTTTGAGGGCACCAGATGTGGTAAAAAGCCAGTATCCTTAATATATTTAAATGAGAGTTCAGTGAATTACCAGGCTATGTCTCTATTGCTGAGTTATTAAAGATCTTAATGCACAATTTTAATGATATCACCAGATATGTCAGTGTTCCTGTGGTTTATTTCAGCCATCTGGTACTCTGATTATGTTGAGAAACATTTTCAGTACTATATTCAAAGTGAATGTTGAATAATTTTTTTTATTTGTTTGTCAAACATATACAGAAAAAGTGTAAACATAAATATGAGCAGTGAAAGTATATATAGGTAAATGGGGACAGTAGGACAGGGACGGTAGGCACGCTGGTGCGCTTATGCACGCCCCCTTTACGAACCTCTTAGGTCTCAGTTTGTCCTTGACTGTTAGACTAGTTGATTATGTGCCATCAGGTCATTGTTGACTGTTAGTGGCTACACTCTGTAGATTTTCTCCATGATGATCTATCCCTAACTTGGTCTTTCAGCTCTTTCAAAAGTACCCCCATCAACATTGTAACTGAGTCTACCCACATTGCTGCTGGTTGCCCTCTTCTTCTCTTTCCTTCTACCTTTCCTAGCACTAGAACCTTCTCCAAGGACCTGGGCTTTTGCATAATGTATCCAAAATAGGGCCTAAGCTATAGCAGCCTTCATTTAAATAATATGTATTTTTAAAATCCAATATAGGACTTTTGGAGAGGAGAAAATGAAACTGAAATTCTGAGGAACTGGCCCAGCAATAAGAAAGAGGAACATCTAAACTGTTGAAAGAATTGGCTACAGTCCTAGTGGTTCAAAAATTTCCACAAACAAATCAGCTTTATGCTATCTCTAGCTATGTCCCTGCCGTCTGCCTATTCTAGAGTCATGATTCTACTATCAGCACCCAACTGTAACAGCTGTAGAAAAAAGCTAGTCCAATTTCCTGCTAGGTAAAATCCAGGATAAGAAGCCACAAAGCCAACCAAGTTAGGGGAAGAGCCAGAGCCAGGTGGGTGTGTCTAATTTAGATAATAGGCTGACCCACCCCCTTGTTGGCTTTTTGGAAGGCTGTAAAGTCAGTTCCTTTCTCAGAATAATTTTATTTATTTATATTTTGTATTTCTTAACCACCCATCTCCCTCAGAGATAGACATATGTACATTTAGACAACAGTGATGATGCCAGGCTGCCTTTTAACTGAGGGATTTTCTTCTGATTTTTCTCCTTGCTTTTATTCTTATACACTTTTTGTGTCACATGTTTGAGTGTCTTGTGGAGTGCTGGAGAGAAGTATGTTTTTTTTTCTTTTGGGTTTGGTTTTGAATTTTTTTTCACCTTGCGAATTGTCTTGAGTATGTTTGATTAGCCAAGATATAGATACATATAACGAATGAAGGTAATATGCATTCTCCTTGGAGGTTTTTTGTAAGAGAAAAAAGATATTTAAAAGTTTCTAAAGGTTTCGTTTCTTTTCCAATTTTTTAATTCTGATTCTTTTCAGCTACAAATATGGCAAAGGAAGATTTTAAACATTGTTTTGCCACACAGCGCCCAGCAAAAGAATATAAAATACAGTGAATTGTAGTTTTTGATATTTGAATGTTTTGGTTGGTTATGCTAATTTAGTAGGACTTGCATAAAGTTTTACTGTTTTTTTAATCATGTGCCTCATAGTAGACATACAAGGCAGCTGCTGTACACAAGTTAAATTATCCAATATTCATACTGATTATGATAATACAGGTGGACCTAGACTTACAATCACAATTGAGCCCAAAATTTCTGTTACTAAGTGAAACGTTTGCCTCATTTTACGAGATTTCTTGTTAATTGAATCAGTGCAGTTGTTAAGTTAGTGACACGGTTGTAAAGTGAATCTGGCTTCCCCACTGATTTCGCTTATTAGAAGGTTTCAAAAGTGATCACATGACTGTGGGGCATTGCAATCGTCATACATATGAACCAGTTGCCATGCATGTACATTTTGATTATGTGACCGTAGGGATGCTGCAACGGTCATAAGTGTGAAAAATGGTTATAGGTCACTTTTTCCAGTGCTGTTGTAATTTTGAACGGTCACTAAATGAACTGTGTAAGTCAAGGATTACCTGTAATGACCCATAACACTTTATATTTTGTGGTGCTGGAATTTTGTAATGCTGGTTATGTATGATTGGAAAAAGCTAAAAAGCTATTCAGTCAGCAGAAAATGTTTGTATGTATATGTGTGCTTGTGTGCATGTGTTGCATTTGTGAAGCAAGTAGACACACATCATACTTTGGGGATTTTCTTTGTGCATAGTTTCACATAGTGTGAAAACTGATTATAGAAAATTTCATTTCTTCTATCCCCTTTTTTGTTGTTATTTTTGTATACCCATAACGTAATCTGGCTTTCACCGACTAGAATGTAGCCAAGTACAGATATCCTTAATCTCACTGGGAGCACTGCGATAATGAAAAGCAGGTAACATATTTTACTAATACATTCATAAGGAATTTAAAACAACAACAACACATTCCTTACGCTATTGTGCAGAATTGTTGCCATTTTGAGTACACAGAAAGGGAGCTGTCAAATCAAAAAGGGGATACATATGCTGGACAAACAGCTGGACAATGTGCATGGGGGAATCAGAAGGCATTCTCTGATTTGAGACCAAGAGATCATATTGAGTATAGGATCTAGTGGAGAAGTGAAACAAGGTTTTGCAGTGGGGGGGGGGACTCAAGTTCAATTCTCTCAGCACAATGCATCCTCACAGAGTTGTTGTGGGTGGAAATTAGAAGAAGGACCCCTATGGGATGGCATAAGGCCCCTGCCTTGAGCAGGCATTTGGTCTAGAAGACCTCCAGGGTTCCTATGATTCAATCTTGAGCTCCTCTTGAGATCCTGGAGAAAATGTGGGCTTTAAAGATAATTTAAAGGATTTTGAGCTAATAATCTACACAGGATCAATTTTTACATTAAAAATACTCTTCCCTATCTTGCTCAGAAAACATTTAAAAAAAAAAACAGAGTGTGGATGTCATTTTATGAATGAATGTAGGTTGTGTGGACATGAAAAGGAAGGCGGCAATGCCCAGGGGGCAAGTTCTTTTAATTAAAACCTAATGGCAGCCATTAGAAAGCTGCTTAGGCGTTATGATGCTGGAGATAGATGAGAAAGCAAGCAGAGGTGTAAAATGAGGGCAATTTATCACCTGGTCAAGCTGTTTCCCCAAGGCTGAAGACAGCAGAAATGGGGGTGGGAGAGATCAGGCGGGCACATCTGCCCCAGTACTAAAATGAACAGTGCACTGGGCATTGCATTTTGGTTGCTGCCATTGTGAAATATTGTTTGCTCAGCTCCATCATCTCAAGGATGCTGCAGTACATTATTTATTATTTATTTATTTATTGTTAAAATTTATAGGCCGCCCCACTCCCGAGGGACTCCGGGCGGCTCACAACGTCACAACTCCCTGTGGCCCATCTAACTGATTAGTGACTGGCTGCTCCTTAGCACTGAAGGTTCCCCAGAACTCCCTAACATTGAAGAGCTGGGATGACCTTGGGAAATCAAAGACCTGGATAACCTTGGCTCTCTATCTGCTATCACCCTATCTCCCTAACTCCCTCTCATTGAAGAAGTGGAGTGAAAGACTAGGGAAGTGAAAGACCTGGATTTGCTGTTTATTGGCAAATACCCAGGACCTCCCTATAGCTCCAATTGCTAAGAATCTTAAGAGCTCCCCCATCCTTCTGGCATTCCTCCATCAAGGGAAGCTTGAGTGATGGCAGTAGAGGTAGACCATTCTCATATTCTGACTCTCTTCCTCTTCATTTTCCTCTTTATTTGTGTGTCTGAACGAGAGCTCCAGCCCCTTTCTTACTTTTCAGAACTCAGACCCTTTCAGGTGCACTAGCAAGTACTGAGGCCAAAGTCCATTAAATAAATTTATAGGCTCTTGGCTCTGTCCCTTCATGCTCTAAAGTGCTTTAAACATGAATTGCTCAAAGTGCTTGGAGATGCTTAAATCCCCGGCAGTGGAGCTTCAAGAGTCTGTGTGCAACACAAACAAATGTAACAAGTGAACAAAAAGCATTTGATCTCGAATTTGTATTTATGTAAACCTCCAGGAGTTAGAAGGAGTAAGCAGGAGAGATAGATAGATGGGTAGGTGTAGGTAGGTAAATAAGTAGGTTCACCAATAGAGATACCATGGCTTTAATGGTTATATAACAAGCAGAAAGCCAGAAGTTGTAGCCACTATATAATCCTTTTACAATAGAGCATTCTAGGAGGGTTTTGGGTGTTGTTGTTGTTTTTTGCTTACACCCCTCCTTGACACTGCAGGTTTTGTGCCAGCAAATAAGAGGCCACTTTAACTACTCTCCTGAATGCATTATCCCTTTGGAAAAATCATCTTCCTTCCTTTCAATAATAAAATAACACTCTAAAAATCACATCTATTTCAAGCATTTAAAAGGCGTCCTTTGAATGTGCGCTTTTAAAAAACAGACAGATCTCCCCCCTCCCCAATATAAGCTATGTATCTCAGTGCAGCTCTGCTGGAGTCTCCTGAAACAGGAAGGCAAGAGAAGCAACTAGAATACTTAGAAGGAAAGTAGGGCATCAGTGTTATATTTGGAAGGAAAGTAGGACATCATAATGGGAGCTTTTCCCAAGAAGCCTGTGTTTCTCAACCTTGGCAACTTGAAGATGTGTGAACTTCAACTCCCAGAATTTTCCAACCAGCATGCTAGGAATTCTGGGAGTTGCAGTCCATGCATCTTCAAGTTTCCGAAGTTGAAATACCCTGCAATAATCCATTGGAGCATATAGCACCGTCTGGGCTGCCGGCTGAATAGATGCTTGTGTTCAAAGAACAACTACAGTCTGTCTAAAAATAATGCAAGCTCTCCTTCATCAGCCCAGCTCTTACAAGCTCCTTACAGTCTAGTCTTTCTCATTACTAATTTACTTAGCAACCAAGTCTGGGCAGTGTGTTGACTTCGTTTTCCTTCCTGCAATGCCAGGAGTGGCCTTGAACTGGCCCCTTGGCCCCTTCCAATCGTGGTCTTCTCTGAAGCAGCTGATCTAATGGCCTGATAGGGAAGATAACAGGCTGGCCTTGGGGCCTTCAATGAGCTGCCCTTAACCAGCTAATAATAGCAAAAGTAGCCAGTCAGTGGGACTTGTTCTATTGCTTCTTTTTCTTTATACCCGTTGGGGAAACAGTCTCGATCATCTTTATCAGGAAGGGGAAGGAAAGGAAAGAAATAGCAATATCATTTCCTGCCAAAGGAAGCATTTTGAGAGCATGTGAGGGGTTCCAACAGAAAATGGAAGCCACAAAATGGCTACCATGGTAGGGGTAAACACTCCCTAAAGGCAAATCTTATTATTGCATCCCCCACACCCTCTACCTTCTCAAATGGCTGATTATCCCAGGTTATCCCTTGGTGGGGGGGGATTTTCAGGTTGCTTTCAATCAAAACCTTGAGTGCAGCCACTCACCATTTTAATTTTTTAACAATGTCCATGGGGCCTACATAGGGCCTATGAGGCCTATTATTGTAAATGAAATTAATGCTAAAGGCTGATCTATCACATTGTATTATGAACACTTTGCATTGGTTAATTGGTTGGTTGGTTAGTTTATAATGTTTAAATCAAAAACTACCCTAGAGGTATATCATTTATGTTAACTGGAGTCTCACAAAGAAAGAAACATATTAAAAATATAATTAATGTTTTTAATTATTAACATCTTTCCTTTGTGCCAGGGCAAGTAATCTTGTATCCACTTTTGTTCTATGGAACTCACTAGAACTTATTTTAGCATTGTATAATGGGTATTGTTATATACAAATTTCCTAGAATTAAAGCCCTATAGGAAACCTTGCTTTTTGTAAACATGGATAAAGATTGCTTTATCATGCCTTGCTAACTGCCTTCTTAATATAGAAATTGGCTCCTCTGATACTGTCTTACATGAGGCCTGAAGCTGAAACATCACCAAAAAGTCACCAGACTAACAAAGCATGACTTGATATAGATCTGTTGATTTATACCATATACTTTGGATCATGTATGCATTGGATGTGTCTCCAAATGAACAATCCAGTATTATTCAATAATTATCCAATCTCATCTCTTTCTGGGAATCTGCTTATCACTTTGGCTACATGGGTCATATGCATTACAGAATATTTTTTAGATAATTTTACAGAAATCCTGCATCACGAATTAAAACTTTCAATGAACAATGAATAAATTGTTCATATAACCACACATACATATGACATTCTCTGGAATGAGGCTAAATCTACAACACATGGATGCCACTGATACAAAAAAGAATTGCTTTTAATAGGCACACCCTATATCTTGTCCCACTTTGAAGGAAAATAACAGCTGGGCTGGGTGTGTTAGCCAGAAGTGACTCAGTGTGTTTTAAGAGAGAAAAAGGAAGTTTGACCTCTTCATGTGGCTTGAATTCTTGTGAGGCGTGAAAGGGATTTGACATATAGAAGAAGCGCTTTTTTTTCAATATTCTGCCACTACTGGCAATGAGATTAACCCCAAATATCAAATAAAACCAGGAGTACTTTGGGGTGGGGGAAAGTAACCAATAAGAAGGGCACTGGAATTAGATCTGAATAGTATGGAGGATCTTCTGGTCATTTATGAATCTCCCTATATGACAGTGAAAGGCATGACCTCTCAGTCAAAGCTAATTTCACAGAGCTTTGCAGAGTTGGCTGTTAATAGGGGCAACCTCTATACGTACACTAAACGAAAGGCCAAATTGGGACAGCAAGATACTAGTCAATCTTGCATTATGTACCATGTATTGATGAGATGATGAGGACAACTGTGTCTTGCAGCACAGATTATTATACCCTTCATTTTACAAATAAGGTACTGAAATCAAGAGATTACCAGAGATGTTTTTTGTAACAGAATAAAATAAAAAAAATATTAAAAAAAAAGAGATTACCAATGCCCAAGATAGCCATTGGGTGAATTATTAATTGACCAACTATAAATTAATAATATTATGTCTGAACTATTTTTTCTTGGGGTATTGTTTTGCTAGCCAATTACTTCGTACCTGAAATCTTGCTCCAGGCCAAAGTTGAACAGAAAATAGTTCAGGATCACTTGTCTGGTTGATCTGCAGTAAATTAACATGAATTTCCGACACCTGATTGTTGAACCACCAAATTTGTCTTCCTTCATACTGCTCAAATTAGACCGAATAAGAGGGAGGGCAGGTGTGGATGTTTGTTTGGAAAACTTACTGCTCTGGTACTCAAAATCAATGTCCATGTCTTTTTCACTAGTGTTCACATACTGGCACTCTAAGTTCTAGGTTTTTTAAAAAGTAGATTCCCAAATATTAATATTTGCCTGAATATTTTTAATTAGATATGCTGTTAAAGACTTGTTTAATGGCAAAGTGTATTTTTTTGGGGGGGGGAACACTATTACATGCTGATCATATAAAGATATCTGTCAAACATGTCTGTTACTTTGGGAAACATCTCTGTATACTTTATAAGATGAGAATATATTTGTCTTCGTGATTAAGATAGTTATTCCAATGTAATTCACAATGGGTTTAATACATACTTGCTTTAAGTGTTTACAAAGAATGTGTGTGTGTGTGTGTGTATGTATGTATACTGCTTCAAACACACCCTGCAAAGGAATATTGAAGAAATACTTCTAAATTAATAGAACATCTAGTTATTTTTAGACTGTAGAGTTAATGATCTAAGATGAATTCTGCAATGTTGGACTTTTGCCCCCAAATTCTGCCTTTAGTGAATCTCTCTTGCAAAACAGTAAGATGAGGTTTAAAGAAGTGTACTATGGATATGGAAGTTTAAATGCATTAATGTAAAGTACAGCTTTTCAATGTGTATTTTGCTATTTAAACATAAGAATTGTGTTTATGGGGACAGATAACCACTCTGGGAATACTTCATTTTGATTCTGATGTCTTAATAATTATCTGATCTCACAAAACAGGTAATTCTAATGATGGTAATTTCATACATTACCAATTAAGAATTTAGTTAAGAGCATCTCACTGTGAAGTATACCTGTGGTACAGGTGCCTAATTGTGGATGGATATAGTAGATAATGATGGGGTGTTTTGGGGAAGTCTAAAATAGAAATATATTAGAAGTGTTTAGGTGAAAGTCAATGACCCACAAGGATGAATTTAATCAACCTGATCCCTGAATATACTCAGAACAACTGAAAGATCTCTGATAAGTTTTCTTTCCAGAAAATGATCATTTCCTGAACAGGCTTACAGGTAAAGCTGATAAAAAGTGAGTTTTGTTTAGCTAGTCCTTCCCTTTATTAGCTGTCTATTAGCAGTTTAGAAAGAAAGAGAGGAAATTAGTAGGTAGTAGAGCAAGATTCATTACAAATCTTTCAATAACCTTGGCTCATCTTTCTGTTAAGAATTCAATTCCTTCTAACAGACTTTTGATTCTCCAACTTTGAAACTATTAGATGTAGGTGGGAGATTTTTAAAAATCTCCTCTTATCTCTAGGCAGTACTAAAAAGGCAGTGAGAAGGCATAGTGTATATTTAACTCTATACGCTTAAGTCAGTGTATATTTATTGCTAAATTCATATTCTTCAAAATCTTCATTTTGATTCAGAGCTATATGGGATCTCAGTAATTAAAAAAAATGGATTTATGTAGATCAGATTTCTCTTAGCCTTAGCTAGAGAACTTTGCCTAAATTCAAAGCATTGCTCTTCGTTAAAATCAGGTAGCATATTCCCTGTCTTTACTAGAGAAGGCAAACAGCTTGTTTATTGTTAGATAATTCTTTTAAAAGAAAACTGAGCCAAGAGACAGAAAATCTGCTTCACACCATTCAGAAGGTAGTCTATAAGGCCTTTTTAAAAAAAAAAAAAAAGTAGGGTTATAGTCATTAATTCTAACTCAAGTTTTATGTCCTGCAAGAACCTGAACTGTATTTTTCTAATTCTATGAATGTCTGCTCTTCAAGCTCCCTTCAGTTCAACAGGGTAAATAATAATTTAAAAAAAGCTTTGCCCAGTGCCGGTTGGTTGTCCTTCACCTTAGAAGTCCCAGTTACTCATATGCTTAGGAATTGTGGAAATTGGTCCCAACATCTGGAGGCCCCCGGGTTGAAAGGTACTGTGTACGATTGCGGCCCAGCTCGTGGGATGGAGTCTAATCCAAATAGTGGGACGCGGTGGGCTGACAAACAGGCGCCGGGAAAGCGACCAGGGAGCGATCACTCCGGCGCCGAACGAGCCGTAAACCACCCAGGGGCTCCGGCAGGTGGTCTCAGTTTCAGGCCAGGCAAAGGGCATTAGGAGTGCAAATGGGACCGCCATCCTTTTGGGGGCCGCCGAAGCCTCCCGGAGGGGAGGGCTCAGTCGAGGTTTGCAAAGTGGAAGGTTTCTCCAGAGCCACTGTTGTGTCAAATTCCCTGCCGCCGCAGGAATCTCGGTTCGCGCCCCTGCTAAGGTGAAGCGCACTGGGAGAAGAACTTGATACGTGGCTTGGCCGACGCAGCTCACTTTGGAGCCGAAAGTGCGTTCTGTGCATGCTCAGGGGGCCCGCGGAGTCGCATTCAGAATACCCCGAAGCGGGGACCAAGCGGCGATCATCAGTTCTCCAGATTCCAGCGCGTCCCAGCCTAAGATCCCTGAGACCCCCGTGGGCGTGGCGCCTGTGCGGAAAAAACTGGGGCCGGCTTTAGGAGACCTTCCTTGCGGGAAAGCTCCCCCAAAAGCTGGGATCTATTACAAACTCTGACAAATTGCAATTCAGCTTAGGTGTGTACCGCACACGGAACCTAAGCAAACCACCCACAAATCTACCCATATCTAGCCTAAAACAGAGCAACTTTGTGGCTGGCTCAACGCCATGGAAACACAGTCGTGGAAGTGCGACTTCTGACGAATTTGGGGATTAATCCCAAGCAGGTCACGTGGGCGACTGGCTCGCCCTCTCGTTAGCTTGGCGGTAGATCCAGTGCTACTGAGCTTTGCCTTGCCTGAGGAGAGAAAAATAAAGCCACCGAATTAGTAGGCAGGCGATCCGGGCAGAAAACAAGACCTTTCCAAGCGTGCCCTTTCTTCCTGGCTCCCCTCGGTTTCTCGTGCTCTTGCCACAAGATGGAAAAAGAGGAAGCCAGGTATACAGGGGGTGGGGGGTGGGAGGGGGCGGAAATCCAACCAACCGTTGTAGTACACTGACTGCAGTTGGTTGTCACATAGCAAGCATTTCAGGATTTGGGCTCTGGCCAGGATGACACTAAAGTGATGGACCTACAGACTTGGGGGCGCCACGCTTGGTTCCAGAAGCGTGCAGTGCATGTACTGCGTGCACCCTAAGGACTTACTTCCGAGGAAGTAGCATAATGTTGCCGAGTTTATCCCGCAGTCTCCTTCAAAAAATAAGCCGCTCAAAGTTCAGTGACAAGTTCCTAGTCCGTTGCGTTTATTTAGATATATTTGATGCCTCGAATCTGTGTGAAGACAGGGAAGCACCAGATTCAGACCTTGGCTAATTCCGTGGAGATCACCAAGTACCTTTAGGCCCGACCAAGGTCCCCCGCCTTACAAGGTTTAAAGAAGAGAATGAAAGCGGTGGGGCGGGGGAAGAGTCCAGCCACGCACTATTCCTTGGAGAAAAAGCAGCATATAAATAAATACATGGGATGAGTGCAAGTAACGGGCTGAAGGGGAAGTTGGGCTAAGTCCTCATCACAGTTACCTCGGACGCTCACTGAAATCCATGAAACTAGGGTGGGAAAACGGGGCAGCTTCCTCCCGGGGCCAAATGACCATCTCGCTCTCTGTTTTCTGAGTGGGAAACCCGGGTAGTGGGGACTCTTCCCAGGAGGCTTACTTGAAGCACAACCTCTTTCGGGACTTGGAAGCTTCAAGAAGCCCACCTTTGGAACAAAGACAACCACAGCATTCCTGGTCACAGTCTCTGCCAGTCGTAACCCTGTTTGCTCCAGTAAGGGGTGGACCACGGTGGCTGGGTGACCACAGCTAACAATCGTAGCGGACAGATAGACCGCAGGGAGCCATGGTTTGAACAAGCCCCAGCCGGGTTTAGGAAGAAATTGCACACTCTGTAGAAGGTCTTCAGAACGGCTTCTTTTCAACGGCTCAGACCTTGAGTCCTTTTCTCCTCCCCGGGTCTATGGGCTCGTAAAACCTGGTTTGCAGGCTCCATTTCTAGCCTGAAAGTCAGAACCTCCTCGGTGACCGCGAAGCTCTGGGACTAAAGCGGGACCATCACCCCCTCCGCTTTTCAGGAATGATTAAAAGATATTCCCACCCGAGTCCAGGTCTTTAGAATCGGGGTGGAAAGAGCCTCCCACCCTTGCTTGCCCAATTGTCTTGGCCCGAGATTTCGGCTGGCTGGGTGTTGTTGAACGGACTCCTCTTGTCTCAACCGGGAGCTGAACACCTATGGATGCTCCTAGTGGCTTAGGCTAAAGGCCACAGTCTGGAGAAGGGAAAGAGTGGGTGACGACAGATGGGGAAGCTGGAGATCCGAAAAGCCGAGCTGGTCCATCTCCGGTCGCAAGCCAGCTATACAAAGGCTCCCGCACCTGCATTGCAACAGCAACAAGTCCCTCCTTGCGGTTTTCTTTAGGCTGGCAATACCCTGCAATGCAGCAACGCAAACGCCCCTTTTGCTTCTTAGCACTATTTCTCCGTAAACTATGAACGTCCTGCGCGTCCCCACCCCCAACCCCCCAAAAATCAGATAAGACCATCTGCTCTAGAGGCTTCCGATTTAATTTTGCGGATACCGTCTCCGAAAGCTTCGGCTCCCTGGAGAGCCTTGCCTTTTACAGAGGAATGCTTAGCTTAGTTGCACATCCCCTCACCCAGAAGGCGAAGAGCCCCTTCTCGAAAAATATCTATATGTGGCCATTTCAGAACCAGCAGGGCGGGAAAGAGCCAACCGGCTTCGGTCGTTCATGGTGAAATACCCAGATTTATTCTTAGCTGCCTTGTAACGGAGGAGGAGAGGCGGCAGAGGAAACTTCTGCCGAGAACTGGTGGCCTAGCTAAGACAACCAGGCGACACCAATAACGTGCGCTGTGCAGGTACAATGAATGCTTGCAGGGCTCTGCTAGAAAGTTGTTGGACTGGTTTGGAGATCCAAGGACAGGACAAACCTGGGAGGAGTTCACCAGCCAGGTCATTCTTGCCTTGCCAATAACCCCTGTTATGAAGCCAGACTTCAATTCCCCACTAAGATGGCTGGGTGATGATACAATTTGGCTCCTTTATTGGAAGCACTACTCTTATTCTCACCTTGACTCAAAGAGAGATGCTCTCCAAATGGTTCTTTTTGTCCCTCTCTTTTTCTCTCAACTCTCATCTTCCATAATGGTTATGGGGCTGTGTGTGTATAGCTAGAGGCATCACTTGGAATCATGGAGGAGCTAGTATCCTCTACCTTCCTGACTAAAAGTGAAATAGGCCGTTGTTTCAGCTCTCCAATGCACAAAGGGTTGCATTAGGGACCATTTTAGATTGTGGATTTAAAGGCCTTGAAGAAGCCTTTATTCAGACAACAGGCCTTCTTATTCGGAAACATGCAGTATTTTTCTGCAAAAACAAACAAGAAAATGAGAATCTATAATTATGTGCATGCATAGCCAGCCCTTCAGTGATTGAAAAGGAGAAACAGAAATAATAAACCGGAGAATCACTTGAATATTATCAGCATTGACAAAATCATCAGTCAATTGTAAAAAGGCAGCTATGCTTGGAACAGCTTACACATTACCACAATATCTTTAACATCTTCAAACAGCATCTGCCTATCCCAAGTCCTTAGGAAGAACTCGACAGGTGTAGAAAATGACAAATCCAGCCTAAACTTCTGACTGTGCGGCATACCATAATAATAAGTGTAATGAGCTACTACAGTCCCGTCAGGCTGCTGCTAATTTCCCTCTGAAAGCCAAATTGCCCTACTCAATTGTAGTTCTATCGAGATTAAGCTGACAATCGGCCGGAGCGGATCCCAGGGTTTGGGAGGATGGCACTTCACTGGAGGGGACTGGGTGGCCCCAAAGCCTACCCTCCCAGGACGAACCATTTCTTGTTGGTTCCGAGGGTAGCCAGAAGCGAAGTGGGGCAGGGGATGTAGGTCCTAGACCTTGAAAGGGACCTTCTGAGAGTGCAGAGAATACACGGGGGGAGGGGGGGGAAGCGCGGCCAACCCCTCTCCCCCGGGCGAGGGTGACTAACAGGCAGTTTCTCCAGACCCATTTCAGGCGGGGCTGACAGTTTTGGGTGTGGCAGTTTCACAGTTATTCCCCGAAATAAGAGTACTTGTGCATGTATGTGAGGCGGAAGAAGTCGGCTTTGGAAGCTCGGAGGCCAAGAAGCCGAGTAGATCCGGGTTGCCTCCACATTTCCTTCGCTGAGCAGAACCCTCGAATGAAGCCCCGCATCTGAACCTAAACCCGAGTTTAAGCCTGAGCTGGAGAGGTTCGCCTTTGTGCCCTGTTCTCTCGGGCCCCGTTCCCTTGTTCGGGGAACAAAACGCCTCGCTTCTCGGCAGCGCAAACCAGCCACGCATCTGATGGCCCCTTCCGCCTTCTCCCTCCGCTTGCAAGAAAAACTGCGAAGGACAAAATGGCGGGACAAGGGTGGGCTGGCAGCCAAGCAGAAGGGAGTTCTTTCGGCGCCACCTCAGCCCCAGGCAGGCACGCGGTCTTTCGGCGGCGACAGGACTCTCCCGCCTTCCGGCTGCAGCCTCGCCGGATTCCCGCTGCCTTTGCAGCCTCTGTCTCGGTTCCCGAGGCGATATCATTCCCAAAGGCAGCTCGCCAATGGAAAATGGCTGCCTTCGCGCTTCCAGCCGGGTTGTTTTCTTCCAGAAGCGCGATCGTGGCAGGAGAGCGCTTTCACTTCCTCCTTCCCCTAGATTCCGCCAGATTCCCAGCCAGACCAAATTGGTCCCGGGTTTGGCGAGGGCTTTCCTTTCGGGCTGGCGACTTCAAAAGATTCAAGAACCGTGAGGTGACTAGGTTGAAATTTTAGTTGTACCGACTTCCCTCCTTATTTATCGTGATTGATGGGACACCTCCCCCCCCCCGCCATTGCAGGACAATCATCCCGGACTTGAAGTGGGGATCCCTCAAAAGTCACCTGGGTCCAATATTTAATATTTTATTTTTAGTGTTGTTATGGGGGAGTCTTGGATGGCGTAGAAGGGGGAGGGGGGCGCCTTAGCTCAAGTTCTGCTCTGTCTAAAATAGAGATGGGTAGAATCGGGGCCAGTTAGTCATCCTTCTCAATGTATGGACGCTGTATGGGCCAGTACCTTGCTTCTATTAACGCCAGTGCATTGTACTGGCGACGGTCAGTAAACGTCCCCCTCCCATATGAGGGGCTCTGAGTTCCACTGTGGGCGTTGCGACACCATTCTCCGCAGCGCCAACTTGGAAAAGATTGCTCTAAACGGTGCTTTTGGGGTCTCCCGAACCCCGACACGTCCGAACTTTTACAATGCTCTGGGGGAAATCCTCGGAAGGAGGTACGCAGCCGGATCAAAGAAAGTTAAAAGCATAGCTATCAAATCCGACTCGGATCTTACCCTCCCCATCCCTAAAAAAAAAAAATGGCAGGCTTGGGGGTCCCTGCATTCTCCCCCAAGTTGCCAAAGCCAAGCTCAAGCCGACCTCATTCAAATTTGGAGATCCGGACCCCCGCTTTCAATACTGCGACTAGAAGTCGAGATGGAGAGCTGAGTTGAAATATACCCCAATAGTGATGGGAACAATCTTAGATTGGGGTTGTTCTCAGTTACAAGATGAAGATATGGTGGCTTATTCCTTGATGGTGGGAGTATAGATTTGACCATTCAGTAATCCCAGGACTTGATCGGAAAGGATACAATATAAGGCTGCATTTCTGTTTCCACCGATATCTGAGGAATTCTAACGGGCTACAAAAGATATGTGTGTGTGTATATATATACACACAGAAATCAAAGCCATTTTAGGGGCTGTATTTCACCCGGGATTAAACAGGTCAAGAGGGAGACAGCGTCATTGCAGAGGTGGGTGGGAGGCAGACTTCGAGAGACGTGCGTCCAGCTCGGCTAAAAACGCTGATGTCTACGGGTATATAAAAAAAGGCCAGCGCTAGCTTGCCAACCGTATAAGGAAGCGCTGGGAGGACGGGACGGGTAGGGGATCCTGCACCTCATTGGCGAGGGTGGATTTACGGGCAGGGCAGCTGTGAGGGAACCAAAAAGGCTTGCTCCTGCAACTTAACTGGAGCACTTTGGAGCGGGAGGACCGAACCAGCTTACAAAGTAAAGCTGCCAAATAAAATCACAGGGGGCATCTATGTGCCGGAGGCCATGCTTCAGCCAATGCGCTAATGCTGGAGTAGTTTAGATTATCCAGCCGACAGATGTTTCTTCCATCTTAGTCGCCCTCAAACAGGTCGGCTCGGCACGCGCAACATGTCCCCTCCGGGGAAAATTAATCTTCCTGGAATTCCTTTGCTTAATAATCGAACTTGCTCTGACACATGGAACCATGAACCAACCACACAGGCTGAGGTCGCGGGCAACCCACAAGGCTGCAATGTGCTTTTCCTGTTTGAGGCTCAGCATTGTGTGAGAACGCGCCTATGCCAAACACTTCGATGGCAGGCCGGGCTATGGGGGAGGGAGGGCACAGCAACAGTAACAGCAGCCTTCCGGAGCATGAATGGCCACATCCAGCTAAGTAGGGTCTCTCTCATCAAGGGTGTGCGTAGGATGGCAGCTTTGCCCTGGCGCCGGGGCATAATCAAGAAAGATGGTGTCCCTTAGCTGTCCAGAATTAGCTCAATGGATCTCAATGGAATGCTCAGAGTATCACCGTTCTGATTGGTTCCGAGTGTTCCAGGAGGGACATTTGAAGGACAAACGGGACCCTTTTTGCCCGGTATGGGGAGGAGGAGCGTATGATGCAAGAAAAGTCGGAACAGATTTGCAGGACAATCCAGTGCTTATTTCGGCACATCAGACATAGCGACGTCCTGTCTCTTTGTCCTGTGAGATGCTTTAGTTGGATTGCTGTGGTTCAGCATGAGCATTATATCGGATCTAACCTTCAGATTGACCTTCCTGTTGTTAACGGCCATTATTTCTCATTTCTGAGATCCTAGAAAGACCAGATTCATCCCGTCTCTTACTAGCTATTTCTCCACCTTTCCAACTCCCAGGCACTTAAGAAAATGGGGTAGATCTGTGGCTGAGACGGATGGCTTCGGGTTTTGATGGGCGTCAGCGAACTACTCAGAAACGTCGGGATTTTCTCCCTTTAATTCTCTGGACTCTTCTTCAGCAGTGCCTGCTTTCCTGCACCCTGCCCTTTGAAGATAGGGCTGGGAATACTGCAATGCTCAAAAGCTATTTTCGTCGGAAATGGAGGGGAGGGAAGAGGGTTCCCCAGCTAGGAGCTTCCCCTAGTTGTTAGGACATTGAAACTCGGCATTTTTTGCCCACATCTCTGAGGTCACACTGTGCAAATATGCTCAT
>JANHJO010003669.1:179741-197918 GCA_032468235.1 Pseudoxyrhopus heterurus | reverse complement strand
AAGGATATGAGGCAATTTCTCATGTAACAGGGCTGGGAAAGGCCAGAGTTTCAGAGTTAGCTGTTTTTATAGCTAAATTTCTTTTTTCATTTTTTAGAAAAAAAAGCATCTGTTTTGATCCCCCCCCCCCCCCAGATTTCTAAGCCAAGTGATTAAAAATGCTTGTCAACTTTAAGCAAACATTTAAACCATTTTCCTGCTCCCTTGAAGATGAACTCTGCTTAACTTTTCAAGAAAAGGGTCTGGTTGTGCTTTATTCTGTAATAAAGCTCCCGATTAAGAGGGAACATGCAGAGGAAATTGGGGGAAGGGTCCTTTCCTCTGCTTTTAGCAGGTGTTGTGGTGTCCCAATAGATATTGATTTAAGCATCTTTTGTTGGTTCAAAAAGCACAAATCTGCCTCGCAGCCCCTAAGGGCCTAGCAGGGGGGACGTGTTGACTTCTCTGTTCTTTTTCTGAATGGCTGACTCACTGGGCCCTTTTAATACACTTTCTAATTGGGGGAGTGAACAGGGCATGAAACTCTATGTGTGGCCTAATGAGAAGAGATGTGGAGGAGAAAAATCAGGTGAACGTTGCAAGAAGCAGAAATGCCCTGGTCATTTCTGGGCTCAGATAGAAATATTGTTCCTTGGCCCACCTATCTCCTGCTTATTGGAGGTGGGATTTCTCCAGCAACATCAACATGGCCATTTTGCTTAGATTGTGCTGAAGAAGTAAGCTGGCTCCATCCCCCCCCCTGTTCATCCTCCCTTTTTTATTTAAAGGAAAACCAATATTTTAAATTCCAGTCAGCTCAAAGCATTTCTGTAGCTCTGCAAATCTGTTGAGTTCAACCAGGGGTGAGGAAGCATGTCAGCATATGTGTTTGTTGACAGTGGTTCCATATAGTTTAGAGCAGGAGTGGGGAAGAGGGGAGAATGCCTAGGAGGTATATTTCCTGGGTAGGAACAATCTTAAGTGCTCTCCTTAATTCCTCAGGTGTCAAAGGTATGTGCCCCCTGTGATGTGGGTTTCTAGAGGCACACACATGGGTATATAAAAGCTAGACCGACATGTGAGTGTATCTGTCTATGTACATAGTTACATATATTGAATGTATGTGGGTGTGAATTATTTAATTCTCTTTTAAGATTTGTAAAAGGAAAAAAAAAACCATTATTGAACTGGCCTCACAGTCTCAGAAGTGAAGCTTAAGTAGGTGTCTTCTGCAAATGTGGAATGTCTAATACAGTACCTGCTTTTTGTGAATTGAAATATATATAATTCTTTGTAAATAGAGACTTGGCTTTGTTTCATTTGTTGCTGTCTGGGGTAAAAGACTCCTCTTCCTGACTCACAGTTCTGAGGGTCACCCTATCTTGCCCTGCTAAGTGGCTTGTGGGAAAAGAGCACATAGCTTTTGCCTCTTGGCTCATTCAACAGTTCCTCTGATCTGAAGCTGGGATGGAGTGCACCATTTCCTGAGTGAGGTGCTAAAATTGGGAAAATGTGGTGCTACCCCCTTGCCAGCTGCTCAACACACAACTGAAAGGGGAGCCTTTTTGAGGCACTTCATGCTTGACCACAATTCATGTAGTGTAGGAATCTGATCTAGGTTGTTCTCTTACTGAATCGCTGAGAAACTGAAAAAGAACTCTTCCCTGGGAATATCATTATGTTGCTGGCCTCTATGATTTTTGGCTGACGATGGATGTCCTTGGGCTCCAAGCTGCTTTCTCTTGGGGCATTCATCAGCCTCTGGGATTAAACGAGGTCCTAAGAAGTTGAAGATTAAAGGGGAACGGTGTCTGTATTTATCACCAAGTTATGGATGGAAGCTGGATCTAACAAGCATAATCTTGTGGCTCAGGTGGTTAGAATGCAGTATTGCAGGCTAACTCTACTCACAGTCTGCAGTTTGATCCTGGTGAGTTCAAGGTTGACTCAGCCTTCCATCCTTCCGAGGTTGGTAAAGTGAGAACCCAGATTGTTGGGGGCAATAGGCTGATTCTTTAAACTGCTTAGAGAGAGCTGTAAAGCACTCTGAAGCTATATATAAGTCTAAGTGCTATTGCTATAATCAAGCATGAATCAATCTATTTTCAGATGGTTAATTAGTTTTACAATGTTGCTAAGTTGATTGGGAGGCTGGCCCTGCCAGGGAGTTTACAGAAATTCAGTTACTCTTATTTCCTTCAAATGAACTCAAGGCACAGCCTTGTAAGCTTTACCTGGAAAATAATTAGTAAAAACCATTTAATAGGACTACCCAAGCAGAGGATTGGCAGGTACCTTACAGAACTGGGATGATCCAGAACACCAAATGTCACCAATAAAAGCCATAAAGGCTGTGAAGCAAAGGGGCCTTTATTCCATGTCTTCCTTTGTGGTCTTTGAGATCAAACTGAAAAGACGGGGAGGAAAATGGGCAGATTTGAATTTAATTCAAATAAAATACTGGGTTCCTTTCCCCTTTTCGGTTAGGCCCGCAGAGGTAGTCTACCCACGGCTTCTTTGTGGTCAGAAATCCTAATCCCTGGGGGAAATTCTTCAGGCGTCAACAACCGAAACCATGTTTCATGGTTTTTTAAATCCAGCCTTCCGTCTTTCTCATCTAGCCTTAACACTGTTACCAATATCACCCTTCGGAAGTAATAATTTGCCGTGGCCACCCACTTTCCCAGGTCTTTGCAGTTTCGCGTTGCGTGGCAGCGCGGAGAGTTTGGAGGCTCGTAAAACAGGCGAGCCTGGGAGGCGTCCGAGCCAGAAGCGATGGAGGCGTTGTAGGAGACAATCTTAGAGTGCCCGCGCCCATCGTGGGAAGGGGGACCATATAGGGCGCCCCGCAGTTAGAAACAATGCCAATCCTTGACCTGAAGGGTTGCTGAGCGGCTGGTTTCGCACAACCGCTAAGCTTAACTCTAAAAGGCGGGTTTGCGGGTCATAACCCCTGGTAAAGTTCATCTGGCATGCCCCCCAAAAACAATTCGGATGGACACCGAGAGGTCGAGTTCACGCAAAATGCCAAGACAAGGCATCCCCACCAGAAATTGAAGCCCAAGCTCCTTTTCAACTTACCCTAAGCCGCAACTCAACCTAGCCAAATACTTGGCGTGACCCACCCTGCTCCCAGGCGCTAGGGGAAGAGTTAAGCGGGGTACGTTATCTTAGTCTGGAGTAAAACAGGTTCAACTGCAGCTAGTTGGCGACAGGAGTAAAAACAGCGACTGCCACCGCGTTCCCAAGGTCGGCTACGGACTCCCCGTCGTAAAGGTGGGTCGTATGATTCAATCGCGGCACCCCCATCGATTTAGTCACTATCTCAACGAATATCATAGACGGCCGTAATCTTGAACTAGCAAGTATAAAGACCCCTCCCTGTTTATTGCAAAGGGGTTCTCTGCACTCCAACGAGGAATTTGACTTTAGCTCCTTGTGCCCGCACCTGCTCCAGTCGGGGATCCTAAAGATCCAGTCGGGGATCCTAAAGATCGACGGAGCGAACCCCTTTCCCTCGCGCGTTAACATGCCAAGGAGGAAGGCAAAGCAGGAAGGCAGGATTTTTTTTTTTTAAATGGGCACCTCTCCCTCCTCCAGATTCTGCGCCAACATAATTATTGTTATTCTGGCGTGTTTTCAGTCTGGTGCGTGTGCATGTGCCTGTGTCTTCAAGTAGGCAATTATCGAGTCCAGAAACACTGGTTGGGTGGGGTTGCATCGGGTTGCCTCCCTCGCCTTGCAAAGCGGCTCCTGGTCCTGGAAGGGAAGAGCCGGCACTTGGAGTGACGAGCCAAGGCTTTCTCGCTCCTCTTCCTCCCTTCAGACCAGCGCGGGGGGAGAGCAGGAGGTTCCTCCCCTCCCACCAGAGGAAGAGGAAGAGGTTGAAAAGAGTCAGGGAGGCGACCGGAGCCGGTGTTCCCAGCGCCTTCTGCACGGCTTGCCCCGATTTCGTCACCCGGGACGGCGACTGCGAATGGGAGGGAGGGAGGGCAAGGCGAAAGCTCTTTGGGAGACATGTAACTTTTGTACCCGCGTACTTTTGGTCTTTCCCCCCCGAAGACAGCCGACCAAACTGGCAAAACAAATCGCTGCGTGTTTACTAAGGAAGTGAACGCCGTCCTGTTGTTGCAGGCCGCTTACTCCCCACTCACTAGGCGTTGCTTTACGGCCTCGGCGGGTAATTTGTAAGGCAGGATCTGTTGATGGTGACTCTGGCTTAGCAATGCTGGGAGTTAAACACTTCGCATGATTTTCAGGCTGAGGAAGACTGCTCTAAGAAGAAACTTGGCTTAGGTTAGCTTACAAAGCACCTTACCATGCTTGCCAAAAGTCTTACACCCAAAATAGGTGCGTGGATACGCGGTGAATAGTAGTTGCTGTACAGGTTCTTAAAAGGCATCCTTACAATTGACATAAAGAATGGGGGTGGCTTGGCCCAGAGACGGAGATCCGGGGTTGAGCCTTAGTAAGCAGCTCGTCTTGTCTCCAAGTCTCCAGCAGGCAGGTTTAAACTCTTGCCCGGGAAAAGCTGCAGAAGTGGACTGTGAAATGAAGGGCGAGCGGAGCCAGTTTTAGCTGGCCCGGGTTGGGACGAGATCAGACTCTTTCCTCTCCTCTCCCCGACCTCAAAGACACCGCGTTCCCTAACCAAAGAGGGGGAGACCTTCCCCTCCCCTCCGCCCTTCGGGAGATCGGAACAGGAGAGTTTCTCGGCGATTCCGAATTTGAAGGCGAGCGCTTTCAGGATGACGGGCGCGTCTTGGGCAGGGGAATCGCCGCTTCTCACAACCTTGACTCTACCCGCAAGCCTTCATGTTCCCGCGCACACGCGCCTCGCGCCGTCTGGTTTACCGGGCGGTGACTAACGCCAGGTATCCTAAGATCTTTTCTCCCTGTTGGGGAGCTGGGAGCCGCACTGCTAAGAGGTAGTCAGCTGTCAAAACCCACCTCTGCTTAGACCAATCCTGGCTAGTGGTCCGTTGCCAACGGAAGTTTTACAGCCTTGCAGCCGATGAACTTTCTTAACAGTTATTGGAAATTGGGGGACCCTTTGGCAACCTTTCAATAAAATACCAGACGGCCGGTCTCGAAAAACTTAACTGTCTCTGATCTGATTGATCCTTGGAACAGGAGACTACCAGGACATCTCAGAATTATAGCTTAACTTGAGAGGTTCAAAAGAAATTGATTGCCAAGAAATTTATTGGTGTATTCATGAGAGCAGCTTGGCCCAACCAGTTCTGCTCAGAAGACTGTACCCAGACAATGATTTCTACTTCTTAGTATGTATGTGCCTGCCTTCGAAGCCAGCTTTCTCTTACTCCCCCACCGTTTAACTTTTGGATTAAAGGCACGCCCCCTTCCAGCTCCAAATGGGTTCCTTTGGTCTCTTTTACACCAAGTCGAAAGTGGGGGCAAAGACCCTAGAATTCTTTCTATCTTGACTTTCCAGACAGATTTGCTTTGGATCTAACAAGGAGGACAAATATGTATGAGACAAGACATGAAATATTTATGTTTGACTAAGAAGGAATGGAAAAGTAAGGAATGGCTGGAGAGACCGAGAAAGAGATGAACAGAAGCCCATCTTAAAGGGGACTTCTTAGAGGTAACAGGTAAAATCTGTCTGGAGGCAAATTAGACTCCACAAGATTTCATGAGCAGATCCAGCCGATTTTCTTGGCAACAATAGGGAGGTGATTAACCATTTCCCCCTTTTTTTAAAAAATTGCTCAGTGGAACTGATGGATGTGGGATATCATGGTGAGGTGCCATCCCGCTATGAACCAGGTTTGTTTCTGCTTTTCAGGATCAGTGAAGGTCCTAGAAGGCAGACCTCTGGACAGCTTCTCAGAAAAAAGAACAGGAAAAGAAAGCCCAGCCTGGAGGCTCTTGGGGAAATGGGACACTGGGCATGTTCTCCAGAGAGTCTGCAAGGCAAACGTGATCCTGCCTGGACAGAGAAGGCGAAAGCGATGCATCTCCCCGAAAACAAAGGCTCTATAATGAAGTCAAAGGTGCGTCATCTGGGCCACCCCAAACTCCGGGTCGAAAGTTCCATCGGGCAGGGCCAGACTTCAGGTGGTTAATTTGGAGAAAGCGAATCGATCAATCAAGAATAGAAAAGCGCCCTTGATCCTTAGAAAACATGGAGCATGGGTCTGGCAACCAGGGCTAACTTTACTGGGTGTTGAGTCCCAGCGAAAGCTCTTGCCACCCGCCGCTAATATTTTTCAGAATTAAAGATTCCCACCTCAGACGATCGCAGGCACGTTTATTCGTATGCAGCTATTCTTAGCTCTGGCTAAACATGTTGCTTGGTTTGTGGGGCTGTCGTTCAAATAAATATGAACGGACCACGGGATAACAGTTTACCTGAGAGGGCCAACGAAAGTGGGTGCCCGTTATCTACTTAGCGATCGTAATGCTTGACGCTACCCTGCTCGGGATTAATCTGAATGAATGAACCTGCATTGAAGTGACTTTTGTAAAGTGAAGAAGTCCTCGGGCAGTTCTTCCGCGAACCCCGCGAGCTTTTTTCCTCGCCCCAAGGCCTTCTTTGGTTTGCAGGACATCCTCTCCTCCCCGCCGCCGCCTGCTTTGCGCCCCGGGAGGGCTGTCCGGGGGTTCTCCCTAGAGAGGACTTAGAGCAGCTTCAGCCTCTTTTTTTAGGACTGCTGGATTGCGACCAACGTCTGCCACGAAACAGCGACCCCCAGCTGTAAAAGGAGACGTGGACGAACGGGTTTTCCTACTCAGTCCAGATATCGCTTCCAAAATCATTGCAGTTCGAATAGCGAAGGAACGGGAGACACGAACCCCAAGTTTTGTATGGATGAGGAGAACGGCACAGACAAAGCCACGCTTCCTCCAGCGCGGCCGTCCTGCAGAGGTAGCGGAATACAACTCCCAGAATCCCCCGGTCCCTCTGCTAAGGTTGGAGCGCCCGACGCTAACGGCTTGCAGTCACTGGCTGAGATCACGCCTCCCGTAAAGCCCGGAGGTGCACCCTCCAGTTTCCCGAAGGAGCCAGGTTTGCAAAACCTTCCACGTGAGCGACGCGTCATTGTGTCCCGGGGCTTCGTAGCAAATCTTCGAGATTCCAAAGCCTCCAGAACGGGGGCAGCTCCTTGCGCGGTGCGATTTTCCCCGATGGAAACGGGGAAAGGAAGAGGCGGCGGAGGAAAGGTTGTGCTGCATCCACCCCTTGCGTCCTGTGCCGATGTCCACCCAAGGGTGGCCCCCCACCCGGGAAAAACTGCGTGGCTGCTGGACACGCTGTGGCTATCGGAGCCTCAGGCGGCTGACTGCCGGAGCTGGGAGACATCAGAAAATCCACATTGGGGTGTACCACCCTAAGCTGGCCACTAGGGGTGACCTGATGACGGTGCCCTACTACCAGGAAGTGGACTGGCCACACGCGACCGAAGGAAATCTTTCTAATGCCGATCTTAGCAAGGCAAGTCTCGGAAACTGCTGACGAAGCAAGGGCCCGAAATTTGGAGTGAAAAGCAGAACAAAGCTGCTCCAGCTGAATTTATCAGTTCCGGATTTGAATTTTGCAGGAGTGTTGTTCCATTGCACAGGAACATTTGAAGTCGATTAATCTACCAGCATTTGAAGAGTCCTGCATTCAAGGCTTCATCATAGCCTATTTTAAAGTCCACATGTGTAATGATTCCATTGCCATCCTAGTTTATTCCGTGTTATTTTGCTACCTACATTCTAGTCAGCCTTCCAGAATCCAATTGCTATTATCAATTTTCCAGCCAAAATTAACCCATGAGAAAGGAAAGAGTCAAGGGTGTTAGTTAGAATAGGAATGTCCTTGTGGCAAGACGGGCGGCAAACAAATAAAAAAATAAAAAATATTATTCTAAATAATTTTCACATGTTAACCCAGGAAAATGTACTGTAAGGAACTGCTCTTGTATAGATAGCAAGATGCAGTTAGAAATTTAACATCATTACCAATCTCTAGCTTTGTTAAAGTAAAATAAGTCAATTAGATTAGGTCTTCATTAGCTTGACCAAAGTATGGTGAACTATTCAAAAGGCCTAAAATAAAGTCTCTAAATGAAACAAGGTGGATTTCATATTTCATTCCCGTGAACTTTTATACTGCATTCCTCCTCAGAAGTATATGTTATTGCATCAGTGACTATATGCTTTAATAATTGCTCAAGATCTTCAGATCTGCTGATTGAAGCTTCTAATGTTTCTTTTTCTCATTTACTACTTCTGAAGCCTGTATCAGCAGGTATTTTTATACTGGTGAAGTTAAATAGTCTTTAAACTGAAATTATATACAGAAGTTTGAAAATAAAACCCCTACCATACAGTGCGATTTTTATTAAACACATATAAGATTGCATTGTCAGTAAAACACGCTATAAATGAATATCTTAAGATTAGGTTTAAGGAAACAAAACGTAATAGTGAAGAGACTATCCAAATGAGGCAGAACAAGCCACAGTCAGTTAAGTTAAAAAAATATTTATTGATACTAAAACAGAGAATTGAAAGTTATACAAAAACTGTCCAGCATAATGTAGTCTAAAAGTTCTTTTAAGCTGGGAAATAAATTAAAGAAACAAAACAAACAGAATAGTAATTTCAAGTCTAAACTAGAGTAAGTGGCAAGAAAACGGGGAGATAGACATCACACAACAGAACCAAGCAAGCTACACAGCCAGGGTCAAACAAACAAACCCCAGCGCAGCAGTGAAACCACAGTGAGATCAGTGGACAGACACTGCTGTCAGCCTTATTTAATATTCTGCCTGGAAAGTCTGTCCCACTCAAACAAAGAAGCTAAGCTTTCCCAGGGTAATAACATCCCCAACTTTTGTTCTCTTAGTATAAAAGCAAAGAAGCAGCTCCAGTTAAAGCAATTAGAAAATGTCATACAAGAACTATTTGGCTTTTTTAAAAAATGGAACATACAGTGGTTGACACACATTGCAAGAAACACTGAACCGATTCTTACGAGTCTCTTGCAAAGGCATTTCGCTGAGCTCGGAGCAGAATAGAGTGAATGTTTATTGGAGTAGCAGAAACACTGCAATATAAAATAACTCTGTTCTCCTTTAGTTTTTGGTACTGCAGTTATTAATGTTAATCACAAGACTAAACTGAGCACTTTTGCTCAGTGTAAACAGAGTAAGTTACTCCAAAACAAAAATATTTACCCGATTAATGCAGTAACACACCTGTTATAAAAAGTTTTAAAAATGTAGAATAGTAGCAACAGAACTTTTAAAAGCAATTTGTTACATAGATAAAACATGCACAGAAGAGGCAGAGCAACAAGCCTAAGAAAAACATGTAAGAATAAAAAGGGGCAGTGATTATCAAGTTCAGTTGTCTACCCATTACTGATAAAATTGAATCCTTAACGAGAGAACTCACATGCACCATCTGCTTACACAAAGTTAGTTGTCATATTGGAATTCAGTTGCATGTGCAATATACAACTAAGGAAGAATATGCCAACTTGCTCATTCAGATAAGGTATTCAGGACTTTAGACTTTGAAACTGAAATAGCTGGTTAACCAAAAGGCACAACAGCATTTGAGCTTCTGAGGGAGAGCAACATTTCAGTTTTCCAAACAAGCTGGAGATGAGAAAGCAGCTTGTTTTAAATGGAACTGACTGAAAAGCAGAATTAAGGATCTGTAATAGAGATCGGGAAAAAAAAGAGGAATGTTTCTCTGTGAGAGGAAATGGTTGCACATTATAGATCACAGTCTGAGAAAAGGTGAGTATGGAAAATAAACAGAAGCAGAAGTGACTTGCGAAACTTAAAAGAACAAGACAATATTGCATGTAGGCTAATGGAAGCAGCAGTCCTGCAAAGAGCAAAGTAACACAGGTGCATATGTACGCGTACATACGCAGCATTAACAAGGACCTGAGAAATTGGACTGGGGACAACAGCTTTTTTCAGAACTCCCATTTCTGAAACCACCGAATTCTTCAAGTCCATAAGCAATATTTGCCAATATTTTAATGAAATTTTCTTCCTTGGGAAAAGACAATAACTTCTACAACAAAGGGTACGGTGGGATCTAATAGAAAACTGACTTCATTTAACCGAATTGCTGTGTATCCTCCTCTTCTGACTCTGCTCCAGAATCTTAGTTCTCCACAGAAACATCTACTTTGGCAGAATTATCAAAATACTGTCAACATACACACAGAATTAAAAGGCACACAATAGAAGTTAAAAAGAATTTAGCCAAGGACAGCTCCAACAGGAGATGTATAACAAAAAAACTGAGACAGGCAAACATTCTCATCTGAGTTGGGATGTACCAATTGCTACAACTTATCTTCATCTGGGCATTATCTGGGCTATCTAAATTTGGCAGGTTTTACCAAAGGCATTTAAAGGATTGACTAAGGCGGCCCCTTCAATATTTCATAATGACAGCTTTAAAGTAAGTGGACAGAAGCCCCTAGATAATGTTGGGCACTCTAAGGAGATTAGTTGTTGAGGTGGGGAGACTTACAGAAAAAAATAGAAAATGGGAATTGTGTAATCTGACTGAGAGGAATACACAACTTATATAGAGTACTGCACTAACTGCAATGGAGAGCAAGGGTGAAAAGAGGGCATCTGATTAAAAGCACTGAATTGAGAAAGTAATACAAATCTACAATTCAGAATTAATGCCTTGTTTTCTTATGTTATCTCTCAGGGTGTTTGTAATATAGCCACTGGATGGTTTCTTTTACATTATAACAAGTCACATTCTCACAGGAGATTTTTTCCTCTGATCTAAACAAAGAATATTTTTGGAACTAATATGGTGAGCTGGAACAAATATGATGAGCTGAGACCCCAGGCAGCCCCAGGACTCAAACCAGGAGGGTTATATGAAAATGCTACCTGAAAAACATTGTATTAAGCCTGATGCCTGACCCTTAGAGGCGTTCTACCTAGCTGCAGGCCCTTTGGAAAATCCTGGCTCAACTTCTGTCACCTTATTCAGCAGCAGTGCACATCAAGAGGAGTAAACTTAAGAAACTAGAAGCAGTGTTTGCAGAAGACTCTTTCGGTGCACTATTATAACCTGGCATATCAAATTTAAATTACAGCTCCATGGAAGCAAATCTCATGGACTTCCTTGGAATTGTTTTCTATGTGAGTAAACTTTGGTGAAAAAGATACGCTTCCATATCCATGTATTCAACAAAATCATATTAGCTAACATAAGCATGAGCAATACTTTATCCCTGATAAATTTGCTGTCTTGCCTTTTCTTAGCTTCACTTGCTCGTATGGCAGCAGAGCAAAGATTCAGCAATATAAGAGAGAAACTACAGTATGAGCAAGAAAAGTAGTAGGCTAAGCCAATGCTTCAAATGATCCAGAAGTCTGGAAACTATTTGTTGAGTCACATCACAACATACACGCAACAAACTAAACTGTGGTCTCAACATACAGTTTTGAACAAAACCTTTGCATTGCTTTACCTTGGAATGGGTCTGATAAACAGTGGTTCAACATCATGTACTTTATGACTTTGAAAGCTGCAAAAATACCCATTTCAATAAAATTCCTTATCAATTTGACATTCCCTGTTTCTAGTTTCTTTTTACTGAATATGCTAGGAGTATGGGGACTTAGAACCACACTATTAGAACACAGTCAAATTCTGATAGAGCTTGACTGTCACTTGATTTGACCGAGCTTAGCATTTCCCAAACTTAGACCATGGCTCTTGACCAACAGGAAGCACCTGTTCTGTGAGAAATAATAGAAACCTAAACTGAATCATCACTTCACTTCAGAAAGCAGGTAGCCTAAAATAAACATAGCTTCTAGGATATTTTCGCTCCAGTCTATCCTCTCTGGTTTCATAAATTACCTTCCTGGTCAAGGTAATGAATGATTAAGCCATCCCTTGCTGGAAGAATAAAGCAAAGAGAAATTTCAATCATTTCTGCCCTGTAGTGATGCCCTGTAGCAGAATTGGAGATACAGGACATGTATAAAGATCAAATAAAAGTAAATGGCAGTTTGTATCACAATGTTATCTTGCCATTTGCAATAATTTTTTGTAGTTATTGCAAGTAAGAATAAGTAGAAAGGTATCATCAATAGAAGAGAATGTTTGTACCTCAGGATTGAATTGTAGAGTCCTAGATGCTCTCTGAGCTTGGTTGTTTGCTTGCAGATGTTTCATTCTCTACTATGTAACATCATCAGTGCTAGTGATTCTGCTGTTTGCTCCATGCTTTTATAACAGTACAGTAATTTGCCTTGACAGTATTGATGGGGTGTGTGGTCCCACACTCAGACAGCTAACATCACACTCAATTGCACTGATGACGTTACCTAGTTTGGTAACGAAATGTCTGTGAACAGCCAAATTCCCAAACTCAAGAGAGCATTTAGGACTACAGAAAGATATCAATTGCATAGAAACCTCAAAAACCTGCTTTCTAGTTCCAAAGCTTCTCAACTCAATTTGAACAGCACACATCAATAGTATCTCATCTCACATTATAAGGCATCTTATGCTTATAAAATCTCGACATCATCAAAATCTCTAATTTTTCTTCCTTCCCGTTTCTTCTGTGTAAGCAACAGCATGCAAAATATGTATATGTGTGTATGTGTGTGTGAACACGTTGGGGACCCACAAGTGATCTCAACCACATAAGCATATAGCAATTTCTCAGAACACATGGCTTATTTAAGCAATGATTTACACACGTCACATTTTACATGGAACTGGTTTCCATATAGAATTTTCCAATGTGTAAATATTTCCTGAATTACATATGTGTGTGTACACTCATGTACATCCAGATGTTAAAAATGAGACAGCATTCTCCTCTGAGTGACATCCGCTGACATTTGGCAAATTGAAAAACATATTGTCTTTTCAAGTTCTTGAGAATATTTTTCTGCAGTTCTCCAAGATTGGTTTCCTATATCTGCTGATATATTTGGCAGAATGAAAGGCATACTTTCTTCGCAAGTTTTTGAGACACTAGTCCAAACAAGTTAATTGCTACTTCTGAGTAGCAATTTGCTTTTCTAGAGATCAATGCTCAACCTGAACCAAACTCACTTGATAGCTGTTAGTCCCAGCTCCACACCAATGCTCTTATATATCATACCCTCTAATTTCCAAAGCAAGTTGGAAGTATGTTTAACATTCCCTTAAGACAAAACTTTTTATATGGCGCTTGGCAGGTATTCTAAATATAAATTTGTTCACAAATGTTTAAACTAACATAATTTGTTCTAGAAGCTGGGAAATGTTGAAACTTTATTATTTGGAAGAAAAATAAAGAACTATTTTTCTTAGAGAACCTATTCAGGAGAATGAATATATATACCGGTATATATTCATTCTCTTGAATGTTAAAATCCTCTGGTCTTTCAAATCATATAGCTAAAGTGTTCAAGTACAGCAAAGCATAGAGTTGTAGTTTTCAATACACTCCTCTGTATTGGCAGGTAACATGAGTAAAGCCAAGACTCTTGAAAAAGAGACCCCTAACCTTATTTCTCTGGTTGCTAACTACTGTGGTTTGTTTCTCCTTCTAATATCCAAGGGGACAGTAAAGGGAGAGTCAAATGAGACGGAGGAAGAATGCTTATCTGCCTTGGAGCTCAATAATGTCTTAGGTTAAAAAAGCCCACGCTTGTCGGAGACTCCTTAACAGTTACTGTGATCAAATTAGCTGTCACATCTGTGACAAAAACATGTTCAATAAGACTCCGGGTAGGTTTCCAGTCTTGGTTTGTCTGGATGGAAACAGACGTATTCTGGTCTGCTCCAGGAAAAGCAGCAGAATCTCTGTCAGAATCAGAGCTAGTCTCCTCTTCTCCGGTGCTCCCTTCTGACATGCCTGAAGTCTTGTCTTTTGTGGGACATCCCTCCTGGGCAGAGGTGGCATTACTCTTGGTAGCTACATCTCTCTCACTAATAGCTGCTCTTTGTGCCGGTTTCTCACCTTTGCAAGGATCTGCATCTGTTGATGTTGCCCCCGTGTTGGCGATGTTCTGGCCGCTCCCAGGCCCACTGCCCTTGGATGCGCTTGTCTTTGTTGCTAAACTGTTGCCACTGCCTTTGCCAACTGCCCCGCAGCCATGGTGAGAAATATGGCTACTGCTGGAGGAGTTTGGCCCATTCTTCACACTTTGCAGATTTAAAGCTTGTAGGTTGAGCTCTTGGTTGCAAGCTGGCTGGCTGCTGGGAGAGCCAGAAGGAACTTTGTTGCCGTTGTGCAAGTTCCCTGCCTTCTGTTCCCCCAAGGAATTGCCACTCGGTCTCTTGGTCACTTTGGATCCTTGCACAGTCAATTCCAGGTTTCCAGGACCTTTCTGGTTTTTCAGTTTTAAATCCAAACCTAGGCTGCTCTTGCAGGACATAGCTGACTTCAGAGTCAGTCGTCCCACCGCAGAGGAGTCTGCGGAGCTCTGGTTCTGTGACATCCTACTCATATAATGGACAATGGAGCTTTGCCAGCTGATACCGCAATTTGGGCTTCCAACGGTAGTATTCTTCACTAGGCTGGAGAGGTTTTCATTGGAGGATGCTCCAGAACAAAAGCCGCCGAAGGCACCTTGTGCTTCCTTCATGTGGGATTTAAGCATGGCAATGCCAGAACTTTGAGCATTGTGTTGCGGCTGCATCTTGCTTGCCAATTTGGACCCCCCTCCCCCTCCCAACTCCTTCCTATTTGTTTTAAGCACCTTGGTTAGGTTGACTGTCCTCTTGGCTGCCTTCTGCTCTGGAGGCAAAGGCTTCCGCCCACGTTTCTTCCTAGCCGAGTCCTTGTTTTCAGGTTTGGCAACTAAAATCTGAGCTTTTTTTTGAGGCACTGGGTGACTTTCCCTGTTCCGCTGACTTCTCTTTGTCTCAAGGTCACTTTCATCCTCCTCATCAGAAGAGGAAGTTGAAGAGGAGGTGGAGGAGGAAGAACTGCTGGATTTGCTCTTGGAGGGTGCTTCAGGTTCCTTTAAATACAGACAAAACAGAATGACAGCAACATGAATACGGCCCACTTATTCAATAATCTTGCCAAAACTGTGTTCTCTGAAATAAGATTTACATAATCAATTTTCTGTCTGGATAACAGTTTACTTTTCAAAACCAACAGAATTTGCTTTTATAATTTGCTTACTATATTTCAATATGTAAAAGTTTCTTGTTACAGACATGTATTTACCTCAGTAATATTACATGTTGAAAATGATGAATAAATATTGACTCCAAGTCATAGGAATCAAACTAGACTGTACAAGAGATTACCAGGCACCTGGTAATTAGCAGGTGAACTCCAGTTATCTACAAGCAAGAATGCCCCTGGTGACTGTAATTTCAATGGGTCCTATAAATCACCATTACTTACAACATTTTTTCTTGGTCTGCCTCTGGGTCGTTTGCCTCTTTTCCGATTTTGTACCTCTTTCTCATGTTCCCTGGGAAGACAGAAAGTTATCCTCTTACTTTTCTTTTTCGGCAGAAGTTGCCTTATTTTTGTTTTCAGACAAATTCACTATAAATTTCACAGGAATCTTGTGATCCATCTAGACTGAAATCCTTCTCACTACATAGGAATATGGATTACCAACACAACACAAATTTGCTTGTTTCTTATATAAGAGTATGCTGTATCACAAATCACCAGAGTTCAGTTGATAGAATTTGGTCACTGCTATTCCTTCATTACATTTTAATGGATCATTCTGTTGTAGTGAAGACTAGGTTCAATGAATCCTTCTCTATTATGCTGAAATATTTTGTCATTCCCTCCAAGTTTTTCGTGTGCAGAAATCAATTATTCTGGTTTTGCTGCCTTGCAAAGTATATTTCTAATATTAATGGCACAATTTTAAATGTATTGATATTACTCCCTCTAGAGAATTTTTTAAGATAAAATACTGATGTTAAAAACCTGACAATGTTTTAACCAGCAAAACACTTGTGTTTAATTTTTATGTGCATTTTGTACATTTTCAAAGAACACTGATTTAAATATACAAACAGCTACAAATAAAAAAAACATTGTATTACATATCAAATATACACACCACATATGCAGAAAGATATGATCAAAAGTAATGGTGATGTTACTTAGATGCAAAACAGAAACAAACCCATAAACAAAAACTATTAAAAGAATTCAATGTGGAAAATTGCTACGGAAGTCCAATAATTGCACTGGATTTCAGAAGATGAATGTTTCCAAACAGGAAGAACAAATCTATCCAGAATAGTTGGGATTACTCAAAACCACATTTGAAGCTCAGCTTGCATCTCTACAGCAAACAATGAAATAAATATACCTAATCCAGTGGTATCGAAGAAATGGTAAAAAAATTGTTTCTGTGAGAAAATGTGAGTTTACATATGCTTGCATAAGGCAATGTATTCATTGGATTAAAAAGAATTATTAGGGAAGGATAATGACTTTTCAGAGACACTTAATGATACTTTGCACCTGTCTTTATTACGGAAGTAGATTGGATGTACCAGCCAGTAGTTATATTTTCAAGTTGGGAATCCAGGGAAGAACCATTAGAGAATATTACAGAAATAAAATATGAAAGTACTGATGTTCTAACAAAAATATTAAAATATTTTATAGTATCATTTGCAGAGATTTCCGAAATGGTCAAGGCAATATTCATATTAAGAAGAGCTGCAGAGAATAAGGCTAAATAAAATGTAATTTTAAAGCAAATCATCAGAAAAAATATTTCAAATATTTGGACTTTTAAAGTTATTTTGAGAATCTACTGGCAATATTTAGAGGTGCAGTGAGTGATGTGATAGCGTGTTATTAATTCTTTGTATGAAGTACACCGATGCATATAGATGATCCAGCAGATACTGTTTACTTTCTAAAGATGCTTGACGAAGTCCCTTATGAAAGATTCCCAAGAAAATATATCAGCTGCTGGTGGGACAGAATGATCCCTCTTTGTTAAACCTTTGGGAAAAGAATGCTGGACTAGACTGGATTGTTTAACTACTAGAGCTTCGTTACATTGTTAAGGCTAAATATCCATGGTGCCTTCTCCAAGAGCAGGTCACAGCAAAACGAGGATGAATCAGTATGTATTAGCAGGAATCCCAGAAACAGGACCCACCATTGCTAGATATATCTAATACAAACAGACACTGATACCAATCCTAGGACTGGAATGAAGGAATATCTTTCTCTAGTATGATTTTTTGTAGGGTTTTTTGATTCCTGAGACACCCCACACGTTTAACTGCCTTTATATGTTCTCAGACCTTTAGCAATTGCCTGGTCTCTTCCAGAACTGCCTTATGCAAATTGTTCCAATATTTTTTCCTGGTAAATGGGAATAAATTTATCTTTAAAGGAATACTGGAACTGTTTATTTTGATAATGTTGGTCTTTTCAGGTAGTCCTTGACTTACGACTATTTGTTTAGCAACCACTAGAAGTTACAATGGTACTAAAAAAGTCACTTATGACTAGTTCTCAAGCTTACAAATGTTGCAGCGTCCCCCCCAGCCACATATTTACATCTCAGCAAATTCCTATTAGCATTAATGGAGATTTGTCTAAGCTGTGCGAGATTCAAAAGGACATGAGACAAGGATGCCCTTTGCCTCCTTTGCTTTTTATTTTAGTCTTGGAGGTTTTAAATAGAGACATCAGAAAAGATTAAAAAAAATATTGAGTGTAAAGATTAAAAAAAAAAGAAACATATGAACTGAGAGCTTTTGTCAGTGATTTAGTTTTGTTTCTACAAAACCTCCAAAATGGAGTGGAATATTTAATGAAGAAACTGAGTGCCATTGGTGCCTTAGCTGGCTTGAAATTATATAAACAGATTAATAAGTTACTATCAAACAACACAGAAGAGATATAGAAATGTTAGCTGTACACTGGAGTAACATGGTAGAAACAAATCACAGTATAAATACAGACAACCCAACTGATTTACATAAAACACTGGACCATATTATTGCTTCACTGTTATTGCTTTTTGGATATTATTACAATGGAGAATTTTTATTTTTTAATGGAAACACAATGCATATTACTTAATGTTAATATACAGTACAGACCAAAAGTTTGGACACACCTTCTCATTCAAAGAGTTTCCTTTATTTTCATGACTATGAACATTGTAGATTCACACTGAAGGCATCCAAACTATGAATTAGCACATGTGGAAGTAT
>JANHJO010003669.1:134821-151802 GCA_032468235.1 Pseudoxyrhopus heterurus | reverse complement strand
GAAGGCCTGGAGGAACGTTGTCCATGGGGTCGCGATGGGTCGGACATGACTTCGCAACTAACAACAACAACAAGTAGAGCATATGTTTAGACTGGGTTTGGCATTTTTGTCCACAATTTTTGTCCACCTGGAATAGATAGAAGTTGTTTAATAATGTTAAAGGTATTATTGCAGGAGGTAACCTGCTCCAAATAAAGCTGCCATTGACTTATGGTAATTTAATTAATGCCGATGGTGTTTAAATGGCCCTCCAGTTGTTTTGGAATTTCACCCAAGGTACCTCTTACTATTGGTACTATCTGTGCTTCCTTTTGCCACAGTTGTTCTATTTGAAGCTCTTTATATATATTTTTTTTTTCTCTTCTCGTCTGCTCTGTTAAACCTGGACTGTTATTATTATTATTGGAAAAATATGTCGAGAACGTATACTTTGGGCACTTTCATTCCTCTCTTTAAGGGGAAAAAAACCCTAGACCAATCCTTGAAAAAAGCTAAATAGAATAGGGCCAGAATTATTTAAAACAGATGGAAGTACCCATTGCAGGTCTTAGCATGCTCTGGGAGAAGTAGCGATTTGAGCATTTTCATTGCTGGCACTTCACTGCAAGGCTCCTGTCGAATAGAAGCAACCACCCGACCATGGCAGGCAGGTAGAAGGGACTTGCCTTCTGCTTCCCGAATTGTGCTTTATAACAGTAATAATGCTAGTTTTTTTAAATGACCCTTGTTGACAGTCCTGGTATCATCTTTTTTTTAAAGACTTGGCAATAGACCTGGCTGCCTGGGCGCCCTCAAACACGCCCCCCCTCCCCGCAACAGGTTCCTAAGCAAAGCACTTCCTTCCTGCCGTCTCTTGTTTCATCTCATTAGTGGGAGAAGTCCGCACCGCCGGAACTGGTTGCTATGTAACCCTCTGTTTATTGAGCTACTGAGATATGAGGTCCTAGGCTGGAGGGAGAAACATGGGGGGGGGGGGACGAGGAGAGAGAGAGAAGGGAGGGCAAACCCTGTCACTGGAGAGGCTGCTGTGGCACTGGAAGGGTGAGGGAGGGGCTCCCAGCCCTCAGGCTCCAGTATCCTCAATCCTTTATGGAAGCAGGTGGCCTATGTAGGGCAGAGGGGCCTGGGGCAGGTCTTGAAGATGGCCTAATCTGTCACGAGTGCTGGCCCAAATCCTGCAGCCTTGGAAGGGAAGAATCTTTTCCCACGGCAAAGGTGGTGGTGGTTGGGGATTCAAACCTGTTGGGAAAGAAGGAAAGGCCAAAGAAAACTACCGGAGAGTAACATCTGAATGCGTTGCTGCCAGATTCAGTTCTGGATCTCTCTCCATGTCCAGTCAAAAATAGGACAGGTGAAGAAGACATATGCACGTGGATTGATAAAGGGGCATCTTATAACATTCAGAATAAAATTTGAGATGGGTTCAAACCATGATAGAGAGACTTCATTTCATTCATTCATTCATTCATTCAATTTCTATAACCGCTCATCTCAGTCAATGGCTCTGGGCAGCTTACAATTCAAAATGTTTAATATTTTATTACAGATGATAACTCTTAGATAGACGTCACAAATTCTTTTAAAAGAGAAGTCATAGAAAAGCCGAATAAAAGATGGGAATAGAAAAGATACCAATCTAAAGAAAAGTTATTTGTGAAGAACCTTTATGATAGTAATGAGCTTTCTTCACAGATGCTTAATCTTCTTCAATATTTTCCTTATATCATAAAGTAGGGCACTGTTAAAAGCTGCCTCTTCCTTGTTAAATATTACTTGATTTTCTCTAGCTGTGTTTCTTCCTCTTCTGCTTCCTGAAGACTGGTCATATCTTTTGAAAATTATCTCTCTTCAGGAGACAAGACAGTTGTATATGTAACCAGAATGTGCAGAACAGTTGGGATTGAAATACCAACACCTAACACCATTAGCAGAAATTCAGAGTGATAGCTGAAGTAACTCTACTGTTGTAGTAACTTGGTTAATGCTTTCACTGTTAGGATTAAGAGCTCACGATCCATCCATTAGTTGGCATGACATTTGTTGTTCCTATGTTGCCAAGCCCAATCCTGCCTCTGACATGACTTTTCTCGGAGATGATGGGTGCAAAACCTATTAACCTGTTTTATTGTAACCTTGTAATTTCCTTTACAGGGGGCTGCCCCTGAAAACCACTTGGAGGCTTCAGTTATTGCAAAATGGTGCAGCCTGTCTGAAATGGGATGAAACCCATTCTAATCATGGTAGTTCTTGAATTGAGCCCAGCTTTCTGGAGTACTGGGTAATCTTGAGATCTCTCCTTTCTCCAGATAAATTTTGGCAATCCAAATCCAGCATTTGGGCACTTGTTTGGTCATGGTGTTGGCCCTCTTTTCAAGGGACATCAGTTCCCACCAAGGTACTAGTTGAGAATGTCTTGATAAAGTTTAGGGATATTGTAAGATTTTCAGTACTTGTTTAACAGGGGAGAAAAAAAAAGCAGTCTTCCCTATAAAACACTCAGACCACAGCATGGCAGGCACGTTCAGTGAGGTCTGTCTGTCTCTCTCTCTCTCTCACTCACTCACACACACACACACACACACACCTCCTAAGAATTGTTTTCAATCAGGTTTGCACCAGTGAATGAACATAGTTGCTTGGCAGATTGAGTGCAGATCCTAATAGTACTTCTTGAGCTTTGAGCTCTGTTTCTCAATTTAATTTGGGGCTGCCTTGTGAGGCTGTAAGTTCTATCCTGAAGACACAAAACACTCTCCTAAGACATTTTTGTTTAATATAGCAATCTGGCAAAGAATACATATTAATGCTTTTCGGGTTTTGTATACTGGCTGATTCTAGGATGTGAGTCAGTTTGTAGCTACAATAGCTGGGTTGGCAAAACACAAGCAGCAAATTAACCATGTTTGACAAAACCACAGAGTCAGACCATTGTCGTCTCCACTGACTGGCAGCTGTGTGTGGTTTTCCAGTAATACTTGTAAATCTGCATACAAAGCCGAGGTTTCAACTTAGACCAGTGTTTTTCAACCTTAGTAACTTTAAGACATATGGATTTCAATTTCCAGAACTCTGGGAGTTAAAGTCCACGTATTTTCAAGTTGCCAAGATTGAGAACCGCTGCCTTAGACTGACTGCTGAAAAATCTTGCCCAAGGTGTTAAATATTGTTAAATCATACACAAAGTCTCCTGATTAGCAATCCTGGTTCAGTTCAGGGAGCCTTTGAGCAGAGTTTTCTTCACCTGCTGGAGGAGTTTGACTTCATTTGAGAGTCTATTGCATCTGATGTTCAGTTCTGGCACTTAAAAGTTATCCTTCTTTCAGAAGGAGCAGAGCCTGCAACAAATTTATTCCCTTGAAACACTATTGAAATTCTGCCAATTTCCTGTTTAGAAGAAGAAAGGCATAAAAAGATTGGAACCGATTCTTCAGAACAATTTCTGTGAATTCAAAGGTTTAGGTAGAAAACAAAATTCAAATTCTTTTCTATTCCTAACACATTTGATTTTTTTGTCAAGAGATAGCTAAAAACAGAATTCACTTAACCACTGTTATCACGAAATACATGATTTCAGGATACAGTAATATGTAAAGAAATTTTACTGTACATAAATTTATATTCCTAAAATGTAAATAATTACTTTTAGCTATTTCAAGTAATTTAAAAACATTTACACACACATGAAGTGGGTTTACAAGATCTCTAAATTTCTTCCCTGCCAAACATCTGATTAGAGGTTTTAGGCATTTAAAAATGTATTCCACATGTGCTCAGTATACAATGCGTGGCATGATTTTTCTCACTCCTTAAAAATAGAGAAAGAACCATTTTAGTGGAGTGTGATTTAGATCAATTTAGAGAGGCAGTCTGCTTCTGTTGCTGATTGGCCAGTTCTGCCTTCAGGAAGCCCACAAGCTGGTTGTGAGGAAAATGTATAGAAGCACAAGTGCCATTTGCGCAGGAATATACCACACTGCGAGGTATTCTTTGATTCAAGACTTGTCAGCCTTCAAAAACCAAGAAAGACACACTGAGGTTCCTCTAAGCCAGGAACTTGCAGGCTGGGGGATTCTGGGAGTTGAAGTCCACAAGTCTTAAAGTTGACAGGGATGGATACCCCTGCTCATTGTTCCTCACCTATAGACAGAATGCTTGCTAGACTCCTTGTGCCATTAAACATATACTTTGAAAACTCCTAGGGAGGAGCTAACTTTATTCTCTACCTCTCAAACAAACTATCCAATCTTTGCTGACTCTTGTTCATCTGGAATGCAGTCCCACTCTCCTAGGGAATCTGGACTATATTCCAGCAAATACAGTAGCTACAAAAGGTAAGGAAGCGAGGTCTTGTATTTTTGTTTAAGGAACTCCTTTTGTAGGCTAACAAAAGTGAATCCCGGACAACTGGCATGCATTGCACAGAAAAAGAATAATGAAGTTTGCCGGGGTGGGTGGGAATCAGCCGCCTAACATACTTCAATTTCAAGACAGCAAACTGCTTTTTACGATGATAATAGTAATCAGCTATACATAGATTTGGTCACTAGATGTCACCATTTAAAAGAAAATGTTATCTTCTTGCCCGTGTTGCATCTCAGATGGAAGATGTTAACATATAAACCTATTACTGTATATCATACATGATTTAATGAGGAATATGTCCAGTTCCTACATACTTTTCATCTCAAAAAATGAGATACGTCAAGGAATCAAGCACGGCACGTTTAAGAATCGTGAGGGTATTGATGGTGAATTTGCAAGTGTCTTGTGCTCCCCCTGTATCGTATCTGTCCTATTTGATGTTGATCTTTGACCCAAGATGGGAGAAACAAGGGCTTGCTCACTTACTACACATCCTCAATGAATACATGGATAATAAGTCTGTGATCCTAGCGGCTGGAAAGGAAGGTTTGCTCACAAAGACGTTTATGGGTTCATGGTGTGTAACCACTTTATTCTTTTGCAACCAGAAGGATCAGATGAAAAAGGGGAGAGGATTCTGGAGGATATGAGAAGTTGTTTCTCCACTAGTGGATTGACCAATGGCTCAGCAATATCCCTACTCTTTTTAAATAGAGGTTCATGTTGAATATGGCTTTTACATGGATTTATTCCAGTTCCAGGGATAGAGATACAAAACCATGTCAACTAAAAGTGATATGCTCTTTTTCCTTATTTTCTATTTATTCTCCTTTTTGTCTCCTTTTTCACTTTTGTCTCTTTTCTTAATTAGTATGGACATATTATTTTCACTTAATCTGCATATAGATAGTTATGAAATAACATATTGGAAATAATATTGTTTTTTTTAAACAATGGGGAAATAGTGAAAAACCTGGCTGGATGTCGGCAAGTGAATGAAGCATAGATGAATAAATTGTCATAGACTTTAAAAATAGGCATAAGATAGATAAGACAGATAGATTTTCTTGAAGGTATGCATTTTCAATTAAAAAAAAAAATCCTGACATACACAATAAACATCAGAATTGATCTAATGAACATCAAGATCATTTTAAAGTTAAAAATTGACCTTCCACAATCCGATTCTTTATTATTTGCCACTCTTTTGAGTATGGATAAATTTGTGATTCTGAATATGAGTAATGATAAAGCACCAGGGCTTGATTTCCCCCCCCCCCTTGTGAAATAATGTGAAGTATTTGCTTACTTATTCCTAAATTTCATGAATTAAGTTTACAGACTAGTAAGATTTTGAAATTGATATATCTTTTTCAATAATTGATGTGTATACCAAAACCTGATAAAGATCGTATTTTATGTTCTAAACTATATTAGTTTAGAAACTATACAGTATTTTCTTGACCAATGTAACGATTAATATATTAACTGCTATCTTACCCAATAGAGCTCAGCAAGTGATATTTTCTGTGATCAAGAATGATTGAGTTGGGTTGATCAAAACTAGATATGGATTATATAATATTTCATTGGTAGCAGTTTTAATTAATTTGAATAAAGACAAAAAAGACCAAGCCACAATTCTATTGTTTGATGCAGAAAAGGCTTTTGATAAAATCACTAGACAACGTATGTTGTTACCGGAGCTAAATATGGATTTTGTAAATAATTTCTAAAGTCGGTCCAGATTTTGCCTGTGGCTTCCAAATGTAAAATAAGGATCAGTAGGTTGCCTCTACCCAAATGGCATGGAATTTTATGTCAGGAACTCAGCCTGCAATGTCATAAATTTTGTGCCCCCTATTTAGAACAAGTATCATATGGGATAGTTGAAAAGCAATCAAAAATACAGAAATACTAACACTGGGCAAATAGATTTTCAGAATACATTAGTTTAGACAGAGACTTACAGCCACAGATGGTATTTGCGCAATGACTAGGATAGAATGTTGTACCTTGGATGTACTCGAGAGCCAAAGAAATTCATTCTACTCTTACAAGATTTTTTAAAAAATTGCAAAAAGAAATGAACTGCGCTCTTGACTGCCTGTAGGAAATCATACTGTTGTTGGAATCCACTTCAGTAGGATTCTGGAGGCTTGGGATTTCTGTCATATTCTGAGCTGAAATATGGACTGGGGAAGGATTTGCAATCTAAGAACCAACTCTCCTAAGTACTGACCCCCTTCCCCCCAAAAGTGGGGGACCCACCTAGCAGAAATTTGAACTTGCATATTGGACGTGCCATATTAGACTACCGCTTCGACATTTGAGCTTGGGCTTTACAAAGTTGTGCTAAGAGGAACAGTAGGTAGAAATGTATAAATAGACGTTGATAGGGAATCAGATTGGTTGTTCAAATTATGTGGAATATTTTCCAAATGCAACCTTGCAGACACAGAGACCTGAGCTACAACATGCTATATTAATTTTGTATACCAAAGAATTGTTTATAAACAGGGACCTCCCTCCCTTGTTCTAACTCAGGGGAGATCCTCCCAGCCGATAACTGCAATCATGCTGAGACCAGAGCACAGGACCAGTGCTCTTCCCTACCCTCTTCTATACTGGCTTACATTACAACACCAGCACCCTCTCCAGAACTCAGTCCTCTTACACAGCCTGCAATTTTCTCACAAGGCTTCCAAACTTTCTTTTTCTTTCCCTTTCCCATAACCTTGTCCATCACCCCAAACGAGAGAAGACTGTTGGACATGTTTTTTCTAATCAAACCAAGTTTATTTTGACAACGTGGACAAAAAATATATATCTTATTTTCTTTAGTGAATTTCTATGGTTCCTGTACATTAGTACCCTTTGTCCCTGCAATAACAATTCATAAGAACCGGGAGCACGGACATCTTCTCCAGCTGCCATCCAGATGAACTTCAAATCCCCTGGTGGAAAGAAGCAGCAGGTTCCCTTTCTTTTGTGAGGGGATAATTTCTGGGACTAGGAATCTGCGAATTAGAAAGAGCAATAGTGAATATCCTAGTGGAGATGGAACAAGTCTTCGCTTAAATTACTAAAAATTTCCAGTTTGCCACACAGCCGAATAAAGCGGCTAGATGCTACTTAAAAGGAAAACCACCTAGCCTTGGACATATTTCTTGTTATCCAAGAGCGGGTCTGCCCCCCCCCCGCAATCTCTTTCTGCTCTTTTCAGGAAAATAAATACAGACATGATGTATTTAATGTTCATGACACGCGCAGATTGCCTCTCTCTTCTACAATGTGGTCTTGGACTCTGTTTAATTAGCTGTTAGCCTGATTCCTCCTTTCCCTTCCATTCCCTCCTTCCTTCCCCCTTTCCTCCCTCCCTTTCAGAAATAGATGATTTCTCCGTAGGCCCTGGGTTTATATTCCTCCTCTTCCTATATTTTCTCATTACCCACATTGGCTCACTCTGCACAAATCTATTCCTCAGAAACCCCTGATTCTTTCAGATTGACTAAAAAAAATGGCTGCTCAAGCAAGGAAGTCTTACAATTCCCTGTCCCCAAATTCAAAACCCTTATAAAAGATCTTTCTTGCTATTTTTCTCTGTTTCTCTTCCTTTGTAAACTAGAACCCCAAAATCATTGTTTCAAAAAAAGTATATGTGATTTTCCTTCTCAGAGTTGCACTCCATCTTTTGCATCCACAACAAAAGGCTATCACTGAAAAAAAAAAATATCAGTCATCGGGTGAGGGGGACGGGGTTGGTTTTTCCAAATCTTAAACGATACCAATAAGCAAACCTTCTGAATCTCACCAACTTTAGGAAGGTTTTTTTTCTTTAGGAAGAATTCTTCTTCCTGAGCTCTTTTGGTATGTTCAAGCATCGTATCTTTGCTTAATTGGCCTGTTGGGAGTTTGAAATATAATAGAATAGATCTAACTATTTTCACTACTGCACCAAGTCAAATAGGAATGCAGTATGGTATTTCTTGAAAGGTGTATTTTGATCCTTTTTCTAGTGCTAAATTGAAGTTGCGGGGTCGATTTAATTTTAGAAAATGGTTGTATAGAAGATTAGGTTGGATGCCGTATTTTACTTCAGCGATTCATTAGGAATGGAAATAATGAGTTTCTGTCTTTCCCTATGTTAAAGGACAAGTATCATTTGCTTGTACGGTATAGCTGAACCTGACAGTCCTCGGGAGACGTTCATATAGAGAGTTTAATACATGACTCGGTGGATATAGATGAGACCTCAGTGCCTGCCCATAACTTCCAGGAGAACAATGACACATTTTTCACTGTTCAGATAATTGAAATTGCTTCCAAGAGGCCATGGATGGATCAAGAAGAGTGAGCCTGGGCACAAACCTAAGCACGTTTACCAGACAGCCAGTGCATAGATATCTACAAATGCAATCCTATACAAGAGCCTTGGTGACAAATTTGACTAACTGAACTGGCCTGAGCAAATTAATGTATGTCTAAGCATAGCTGAACTGTTTTTATGTATGTATGTATGTATGTATGTATGTATGTATGTATGTATGTATGTATGTATGTTGGCAGGAAGATTAGATATGTGTGCATGTATGTATATATCTATTGGTATCATATATCTATCACCTCTGTCTGTCTGTCTGTCTGTCTATCCTCATTAAATGTGATTCTGGGTGATTAATAAAAATTAAAAACAATACAATAAATAAGGAACAAGAATAAAAATGTAAAAATGTAACCAAAGAAACTGCATCCAACAAATATGAGCTCAACTGCTTTCCTGACCTCTGTGTATGGAAAACAGTCCAGTCTTAAAGATGATCAGGATTGGATCAATCTAACTTTCGGTGGTATATTGCATCAAAGGCCTGGACTGTGCCGGAAGAGGCATGTTTCTTGTGTTCCATTGTATGATAGCACTTGGAACATGGCCCTCCTGCCAGACTTGATGGGATGGGTAGAAACAATTGGAGAAAGTTGATCCCTCCAGCCCCAAATCATGAAGGACTATTTATAGACAATAACCAGCATCCTGAATTGCATCTGGAACATATTAGAAGCTAGTGCTGTTTGCGAAGCAAAGATGTAACCTGGCCATATTGACTTAAGCTCATAACTGCTTGTGCTGCTATATGCTAGACCAATTGCAGCTTCTGAATGTCCTTCAAGGTTGGTTCCATTATAGCACATTACATTAATCCATTTGGGAGTGACCAAAGTATGAAGGACCATGTATAGTATTGTTATAGCGCATCCTGGTCCAGGAAAAGGCACAACTGCCACACAATTCACTGCAAAAGTCCTCCTGGCTATGGCTCTATTTGCTTCCCAAACAGGGTCATAGATCCAGGAGAACTTGCCAGTTGCACACCAATTCTGCCTGGAGTATTGTAATCTCACTATAGGTAGAAAATCACTGAATACAGGAGGTAGTAAAGCATCAAACCACTCGGCCTTGCTATGGTTGAGCTAAAGGCCTTTCATCCCAATCCAGATTCTTACAGCCTTCAGGCATCAAAGCAAAACCTCCTCACATCAGTTGATTAGCTTAAGGTGGAGGTATACAACTGAGTATCATCATCATATTGTACATGCTCAGTACATGCTGTCAAATGAACTTGCCCAATGACCTCATGTAGAGGTTAAATAGGGATGGGGAGAATGTCAAGCCCTGAGTCACCCCACAGAAAAGGGTATATGGGACTAATCTCTCCTCACCCCCTAATACCAATTTCAGAGGAAGAAGGAGCTCTTAATCCCTAGAGCTGGGTCAGGAGGATACCATGATCAATGATACTGAAAGCAGTTGAAATATCAAAGAGAGTCAGGATGAAAGCATTACCCCAATGATCTCACTCTCTCCAAAGGTATTCCACAAGCATGATCATTACTATTTTGGTCCCATACCCGGGCCTAAAATCCAACTGAAAGGGGCACAGAGCACCTGCTTCCTCCAGGGCCCTCTATAGCTATTGAAATAAAAAACCTAAAATGGGAATGATGGAGTAGGACAAAAATAATCCATAATGGTTGAGTCAAGCAATGGATTCTTGAGGAGAGAATACAACACTATCTCTTTAAGTCAGGGGTGTCAAACTCAATTTCATTGAGGGCAGCATCAGGGTTGTGTTTGACCTCAGGGGGGCAGGGGGACATGGCCAGCTTGACATCACTAGTGTTGGGGGCACCTGTGGTGGCCCGAGCGCTCTGCCAGTGAAAACGGGCTCCTGACCTCTGTTTTTAGCTGCAACTGCCTCCTGCAGCCCTCTGCCAATGAAAACGGAGCTCAGGGGTGCTGTGTGCAGTCCTCCCGGGCTCCATTATCGACCACAATGGCTCCTGCAGCCCTCTGCCAGTGGCCCCCCAAGGCTCCATTTTCACTGGCAGGGGCACCATGGACCAATCCTTTCCTGTTTCCAGGGTGGCCCTGTGGGCCAGATCTAAGCACCCCGTGGGCTGGATCTAAGCACCCCGCGGGCCAGATTTAAGCACCCTGCGGGCCGGATCTGGTCCACAGGCCTTGAGTTTGACACCCCTGCTTTAAGTGATGATCTCCTCCATCAAAGGCACATTGACCACCACTCAGAGCCAACCGCATGTCATCTCCCAGGAAGCTTAATAGGGACATGGATCTAACACTGAGGTGGCTGAGCTTACAGCTCTAATATCCTATCTAATTCCTCCATAATAATGGGTTCAAATTTAGCCCAGTTTTTGCCTCTGTGCCAAACCAGCTCCATACTGGTTGTGTAAATCTGAATCCATGCACAAAATGGATTTATTATTGATGGCTTTATACACAAGAAAATAAAAGATGTTTCTGTCCAAGTGTTGTTCCTCTTTTTTTCCAACCTTAGTTACATATTGAAGATTAATTAATTAATTAGTATTGATAGGGGAACTCTCAAATATGTGCTGTCCTTTCCAGACCCAATTATGCAGCTCTGTCTTCATTCTGACAAGCATCATATTCTAATTGGACAACACCTAGGTTGGGTGTTAAGATTTGGCCAGCAGGGGGCTCCCTGCTACTGCTGGAGCATATAACACCTCTGCTCTCTCTCTCTCTCTTCCCCCACACCCCTATGATTTTTTTTCTTTTCTGACAGGTCATGAAATTTGTTTTTCTATCTTCCTGGCCACACATCTCTCAATGGAGAGCAATTGTGATGAATCTGATAGCCCACAGGGAAAGATTGACCTGCTCCAGGAAAGCGGGGACATAGATCTGAGGGTTGCCCATGAGATATAACAAAAGGTAAGAAGCTGTCAAATTTTTACTGGTATTTGTGTAAGAGATCACCTACAACTGAAAGGGTAAGTGATGGCTTGAATAAAATATGAGAAATTGGTTTCAGATCAAAGGTGCACTTTGTTGGCAGCGAGTAGAGGAGCTCATTAGTTGTGAACTCCAAACTTAGCTTAGCATATATTGGCATGATACTAATTTGGAAAACAAAAGCCCATAATTGGAATTTCTCCATACAGTTATAAGGTAAGCTGCTGTGCTCCAGTTTCTTGCTCCTTTGTACTCCTTCAGGTGAAATTGGAACTTTGGCTTGTTTAAAGTATGATTTGAAAACATAGACAGCATCTGAAATTATGCAAGAATTAAGCTGATTGTAAACAGGACTTTCCTTCCCAATTTAGAAATTGAGAGGGGACTGCATATATTTATTGCACTAGAAACACCTGTCACTCTCTTGTCCTTCATCCTAGAACATACATAAAGTAGTGACAAGATGGGGGGAGAATGTGAACATGTGAATCTGATCCAATTGATTTTCATGGAAATTCATATATGTTTTGTATACTATATTAGTATTCCTTTCTTTATAAGCCCTTTATAAACAGTTTTCACATAGCCTAGCAATTGTAAGGATTAGGAAACACTTCTTTCTATCATGCATCAAATTCCAATCAGTACCATAAGTGGATTAAAGAACAATTAATGGTTCCATCATAACAATAAAATACTGAATAATCAGACACATTCCCTGGTCTCTTCCAGTGCTACCTTGTGAAATTGGCAAAGATTTACTGTATTTCCCTTTCTTTCCCACTCTTTGCTTTGCTCATGCTGGAATAAACTGAAAGGGGTTATAGGTAGGCTAGGCAAGCCAATGAAATTGGGGAGGAAAATATTTGAAAGCTACTCTCATTTTACCTTAGAATTTCTTGTCGGATAAGTTAAAGAAACAAATCCTTTGGGGTTTGGTACCATCAGTGTACAATTTATAAAGATTGTGGAGATGGCTGCTACTTAAATAAAAAGGTTTATCCCTGATCAGAAAAGAGCAAACACTTTAAGGATCCTTAGCCTCCATAAGGGACTATTAAGGTACATCATTGACAATTTATAACCCTGTCTCTCTGATGGATATGTAATTAATCTTTTTTGGACTGAATCTGTTCATTGAATAATTGGTGGATTGCAGTGTTAGCTAACTCGAAAAAAACAGACCTGAGTCTTTGACAAGCATATGCCGGGTGACTTCCAAGGATCCATCATGTGGTTCAGGTGTGATATTCAGGAGTTTGCAAAGGAGGGCATAAATATTCACACTTTCAAAAGGCTCCACCTCCAGGCCTTGCTTGAAAGCTGGTCCCACAGCTCGGAAAATGGTCTTCATGTTCATAGCCTCGTTGTCAAAGCCGTGTTCCCCTTTATTAAACTGGACTTTCACTCTCTGAAAAAGAAGGGAAGGCTACAGCTCATCATGTGCCATTTGCCTTTTGCTGAAAGAACAGGATTTATATTTTTCCCAGTGATTACCCGCCACTCAACTTTTATCTGTAATGAATAAAATCTTCCCAACAACAACAATTGGATGAAAAATATGGATAGGAGTAGTAAATTCATAAATAAAAAGAGCATGGCTAATCTCTCTGTGTATTCGATTTAAGCAGGCATTTCCTATTTTGACATTCTTATTTTTTGAGCAAATTTGCACACAGAGTGATTGTAATGATAATAATAAAAAAGGGATCTATTTGCAGCTAAATAGATAATTCATGCTAACTAGGAACTGTTGATACTTTCAGTTTCTTTAGTTTGCTTGTGCTGGTCAGTGCAGAACTGGAGAGATGGTTTTGCTGGGCTTTTGAACTTATTGGAAAGCAAACGAGCATTCAAATTAGGATTGAAATTAACTATGCCAGCTTACTCTGGTTTAATTGATGGATTCCGATTGAAAAATGGAATAGTTCTGGATTTAATAGGTCCAGAGCTGGTTCTGTTCCATCTCCTAAACATCTCACTAGGGGACATTTGGTTTGCTCCATCTTGCAGGAACACCTTTGGTAGAAAATTTCTGCTGGTCAAGTTATTTTTGAGAGAGAAAGCCAAGTCACTAGCCTGTTTGGCCACATTGATGGAATTCATCATTTCAAAATAGCAGCGCTCAGAAGGAAAGTATGAATTTTAAGGATCCTGAACTTGTGGTGACTGAATTCAGCAGGATCCCTTGAGCGCTGCAATAATGATTAGCAAGACAATCCTATGTATGTTTCTTCAGAAATACATTCGATATGGGTTAGTTAGGATGCACTGAATCCTTTTTCAAATAAAGAGAAAAATGGTTGCAACTAGGAATATAAAGGCAAAATCTGTTCCAAAATGTTTCCCAAAGTCACTTCCTGCATAAAATGTTGTATTTCCCAACGGATGCTTTCCAAATCTATTGGCATTATGATATAATGCACAGAATTCCTAAATAGCCGTGGCCATTGGGAATTCTGGCACATTCCAAAACATTTGAACGACAGATGTTTTGGGAAGGCTGTCATGGAATGTGACAAATATGCACAGGGTTGTCTGTGTTATATCACACAGCGAAGCTGCATGCTTTGGCTAGCGCCATCCAAGATGGCAGAGATTGCTGTGCGAAAAATGCTGCAGAATAAAAGGAATCCCCATGTGATAATTCAAAGCAAAAGGCCTTGGACTGGTATTTTAGGTGACCCTTCCCCTTTGCCCTTCTTAAGAAATTTCTTTTGTGTTTACCAAGCATGAAATGGAAAGCCACACAAGTAAAGGGAGGAAAAGAGCTTGGCCTTAACAAGGTAGAGAGAACACTGTACCCCATGGATCACGTAGCCAGGGTCACTATACAACACAAGAGGCGTGACGCGAATATGTTTGGCATAATGGAACCTTTTGGGGAATTCCTCCTTCTTATAAACATGGAGCTTGGGGTGGGCATTTTTCAAGGCTTCATAAACTTGTTCTAATTTCCCAGGTTTTGGCAGCAGGAGGCCCTGCGGCCCATAGTCAACCAGCTCAAACTGAATGTCCTGGAATGAGAAGTTTGCTACTTGGAGGAGGTGAATTTCATTCTTTTTGATGACCGTTTCCATGCCATGGTCAGAGGTGATGACTAAGTTAAGTACTGAGTTCATGCCATGCTCTGCGATGCGCTGTCTCAAATAGCCCACTGTCCGATCAACCTGTTGGATCATATCTTTCCTCTGCTGAGATTCTGGACCATATTTGTGTCCGGTAGAGTCAGGTTCCCCAAAGTAAAGGCTCACAAAGTCGAGGTCATCTTCACGGAACCACCTCATGACTGTGTCCACGTTCTGTCTCCACTCAGTTTCATTGTCATACTTGTGGAGGAGTTTCTCCACCTTCTTAACTTTCACTTCTTCTCCTTGGTAGGTGGCATTCCCTCCTGGGAAAAACAGGGAGGCAGCTTTCAAACCCTAGAATGAGAAGATCGTAAACCTGTGAGTTGGCAAGACAATCCCCAGGGCTACGTGTTTATGTGCCCAAGGTTCAAATGCAGACTGGAGTCTTAGCTGCACCTTGAACGTATTGCCGGAATGTGCTTACACCTCAAAAATCAGCACAAGAACTGAAGGGAACAGTGTTTGTCATGGCAGAATTTTTCTTTCAAGGACCACATATACCCAGCATTTAAAACTAACACTGCAGGATGCTAAAAAATCCAAATTCAGTGACATTGAAAAGAGAACTGATTCTATACAATCCCAATTGTTTAAAAGATATTTATCTAAAGAAGGCTTGCAATCCTTCTTTGGATAAACTTTTGTGTGTATGTTTTCTTTAGTGGACAAATATAAGTTGTTACATATTGAGATGAATGCAGCCCTTGACTTACAACCACAATTGAGTCTGGAATTTTGGTGATACAGGAGGTTGTTACAATCATTAAGTCGCGTTATCATGCGACGGACTCGATTTTACAGTTGTTTTTACAATGGTTGTTAAGTAAGTGATGGTGGTTGTTAAGTGAATCATATTTCATATGTATGAATCTAGCTTATCCAATGGATTTTTGTTTACCAAAAAGCAATGACAAACATTGCAAAATGTGATCACATGACCCTGCAATTGGTTGTAAGTGAGAGCTGTTTTCAAGCACCCGAAATGTGTGGCACTTGTAATTCCTCAGAAGGGTCATAAATTGAGGACTAACTGTATACAATATTTGTGTGTGTGTGTGTGTGTATGTATGTGTATGTATGTATTATGTATATATATATATACACACTTACATACATATATACTGTATATATACACATACATATACACACACACGCATACATACATACACTTGAATTCAAAGAAAATCTGAGAATTACTAATCAATCAAAAGAGAAATAATAGAACATGACTATGGCCCTTCCTAAAGTTGCCCTCTAGTACCAATACACACACACACTACCTCCCTCACACAATTGCTTTTCCTCTTTCAATTTTAGTTTAGTGTAATTTAGTTTTCCCCCCCTTTTTTTTGGTTTTCACAAGTTAATAGATTTTTCTGTGAACCTCCACAGACGTCTCATCTCAGAAAGTAAATTTCTTTTCATTGCCCATTTTCTCAGGATCTGTTTTGAAGAAATGATTCTAAATTAATTAACTTCAACTGACAATTAGAACCCAATCTATTGATGGGGAGGAGGCCATTCCCCAATATTTACAACGGTGTATCTGATTTTATTCTTCCTTTTGGTGTTTTAGATACAGTACAATGCTTAAGGTTGGTTGCAAAACGAAGTCACTAAGAATAGGAATGCACTTTTTTTGAGTAACACGTTGAATGAGAAGACTTCTTGTTATGATTTTGGACTTACCTGTCTCTGTGCTGTGATCCAGATGGGGAGGCTTCCATTGTCCCACCAATCAGACCTCCGCTGGGTATGGTAATAAGGCAGTTTTTGTCCAGTGCTAGTGTTGAACCACATGTTGTGAATCACTCCATGGTTTTCAATATACTTTCCTATCAGAAGAGAGAGAAGCTTGAAATTAATTTAATCTGTATGTTGCATGAACGTCTGGATACTTGGCCTTGATGGGTAAGGCTATCGCAGAGAGGCCACCAGCCTAATTCCTTTCCTGTTCCTGAGGAGAGCATTAGGCCACAGTTACCAGAGACTTCAGCCACGGAACCACCACTGTCTAAGAGACTGCAGCATTTTCCTAATTTGTTGCAAGGATAATATAGTGGTGGCTCCTTGCTTTTCTGACTGGCCAAAGGACCTAAATAGATAGAGCTTCCTTGATCAGGTTAGCAGACAAAATGTTAAAAAGTTACGATATTATATAGTTACTTACCAAGCACATCTAAATTATATTAAAGTAACCAAAATATCT
>JANHJO010003669.1:93954-105693 GCA_032468235.1 Pseudoxyrhopus heterurus | reverse complement strand
GAAAGGCTGAGTCAACCTTGAGCCTGATGGGATTCGAACTGCTAAATTGCAGGCAGCTGAATACTTAATTACTTAAGCACAGCGTTCTTAACCTCTGTACCACTCAAGGAATTTGGAAGAGTGTTTAAAAAGTTCCCTAAATCGTCTCTACCCTTTCTGCTTTTATTCCCAGACCCCGGTCTTGTTGCTGGGAAAGGAATAGCGCCTCTCCCACCCCTCCTTCTAATCAGTCAAGGCAAAGTCCCGTTGTCTTCCTGGCAAGTGTGGAAATGAAGATGTCAATTGTCCTCGTGGGGTCAGCAGCAATGTGGAGCAGGTAGATTAAAAATGTCCAGCCAAAGCAATTCTGCCAAGAAGAGAATGCGAGTGCCTGTTTCGCCTGATGAAATTAATTAATCTTAAGTCAACAAGGATGCTCTCATCTATTCTTTATTTAATCCATAACCCTGAAATTACGGCATCTGTTCAATACAGACGAAATGAATTACCTCAGGCAACAGGTTACATTCCCAAATCCCCCTTATCGCAGACAGCAATCAAAGGCTACAGAAAGCTTTCTTAGTGGACAGGCAGCAACATCTTTGTGGCTGCCATTAAACAGAAGAGCAATTTTTCCATCAATCAGGCCAGCCATTCTTGCTTTGAAATAATGTTGCTGTGAGCCGTGGAGAAAAGGTCAGAAGGAGGGAGCCTGTGAACCTCCTTAGGTTAGGGGAACCAGGGGCTCTTAGCTTCCAACAAAAGGTGATCAGACTAACAACTTTCCCTGGTGACTTTCAGAGTGTCATGGTGATAGTCAACTATCCTTACCTGCTTATTGTAGGAAACTTAAGTCACCTTTGAAGAGACCTCACCTTCTGGTGACTTTGTGGGCATACCCATGCAGAAAGAGAAGGAAAGTGTTTGGAATTGCCTTCCTTGGGTTTCTTTGCCATTGCTTTTGCTGGGATTTTTCTTTTGTTTTTTTAGTTTATTTACTACCAAGACAACTTTACTACCCTGGAATTTCACAACTTCTTATCCAAATGCACTCTTGCTTAACTAGACAATCTAGGCCAGGTATTTCCACATAGTAGGTGCTTATCTTAGGAAAAAAGTAGAAGTCAGAACTTGGAAAACCATTTTGTATAGTTGTGAGCTGAATTTTTCTTGTCAGCCACTACTTAGAACTGTAGAAATGCAGAGCAACTTGGGCTTAAAAACACTATTAGTATTGCAATTGTAGGAGAAAACCTAGACGGTGATATAAAATGCTGAAAGAGACAGATATAAATCCAGCCATGCAAAGGGGTGAGGTGGAATGTGAGAAGAGGGGAAGACAAAAGGATTCTTTCTCCTTGTTATGGAACTATAATATTGGCCTCCACAGCCAGGTCTAGGACAACTCACCATGGTCAACTTGCCATGGCCAACTCACTGTGACCAACTTGCTGTGAGACAACATACCATAGCCAACTCACTGCAGGACAAGCAAATGCTGTATTAATTGTTTCATTCAGTTACTTTTATTATTAGTGACTATGTTTTTGTCAAGATTAACTACAAGTAACTCTTGTATTTCTGGATTGAGTTTCTTTATTTTATTATTATTGGCCATGGTTCTGTCAAAATTATTTTAGCTTGAATTGTCCCATGGTGAGTTGTCCTGTGGTGATTTAGCCATCATGAGTTATCCCATTCTGTCCACAGCCTACTTGTCCTTAGATCTGGCCAGCCTATAAATTGTTGAGCCATTATGGACAACACAGATCATCACTCATATCTTGCATTGAAGCCTTGGAATTTCATCAAGTTTCTGCTGAGCTATTGCACATGGCTGCTTGGTAGTTTATAATGCAAGTAGGCTGGGTTTACATATTATTGAAGTACACATGTGGATGCCATGGTCTTAATGTCCACCGCTGTTGATGTCTATATTTCCCTCAACTATAGGATGACTTCCTACAAATGCCAATGCCACTCCTTACTTCCAGTGATGTGCTGGTTTAACAAGCTGCTGTGCTGGCTCCATTGCAACTGCCGGCCTCCTTGCTAGCCCTCAAACAGGTGATCAGCCTTTTTGGCTCTGATCTGCTCTCAAACAGCTTGCAGAATTCCACAAAATGTTAACAATAACTAGTTTGTTATTGCTGATTACTGCTTATCTCCCTACAACATCAGTGAAAATGGAAGCCCGCCTTGTCTTTTGCCTGAAAGAACTATTACTTGCCATCAGTATCCTCCCCATGTGAATCTGCTTTTATTTGTTTGTTGGTTTGTTTGTTAGTTTGATTGATTGATTTCCATACCCACCCAACTCAACCAAGTGACTCTGGGCAGCCTACAATTCTAAAAAAAAAACATTTAAAACATTTAAAAAAACATTAAAACGATAAAAACACTAATAAGATAAATACTGTAAATATTTGGCAGTCTTGTATTTTTATCTTATTTTTTATTTTATTTTTAATTATGTAGCAATCTATTCAGCACATGATATAGGATGATATATCACATCTGGTGTAAACAAGAATGAAATCCATATAAAAGTAAGACAATGAGCAGATTTTGAAAAACGAAACACAAAAATATAAGAATATGATGGGCAGGGGAAAATTCAGCCAACAAGTTCACTCCCTAACCAGCACCTAGAGAATGAGCAGGCCTCTATATGCCTTTCAAAAATCAGGCAGGATTGGGGCCAACTAAATATCAGGAGGATGCTGTTGTACAAGGTGGGAAAGGCAACAGAGAAGGCATGTCTCCTAGTCCTACCAGATGCGATTGCTAAAGTGATGGGATCTGGTGCATATTGACCCTGCCACCTCTTACCAGATGGGCAGAAATAATCAGACGTGTTTAACACAATGTGCTTCCTTTCCCCTTCTAGAAGCTGGACGACAGCCAATTTATGACCAGTTCTAATCCTGGCTGCTTTCCTTTCCACCCCTTAAGAACAGTGTTCATGCATCCTTTGGCACTCGGCTTTTCCCAGAGTCTGTATGTGAATATGTAATGAGTGAGAGAAGGAGGGAGTTAATAAAAGCGAAGGATGCAACAAGGGAAAGCAATTGCAGGCTGAAGATAATACTTTGCCTTCCATGTTTTGTAGATTTTGAATAAGCTTCCCAACAGAAAAGATGGCACTGTCCAGAAACTGTGGAACCTGACTTTTCTGTCACCTTCAGCCAAACAATGGCACTTTAAAAAAAACAACGGGGACTTCTTTCCATGACTAATTTCATACAAAAAATAAGGATTGATTTGAAAAGAATTGTCCCTGTTCTTTAGAGAAATATGAATGAAGGCAAAGAAAAAAAGAATGCATATGGCCAGATGGCCAAATGATGAAATATGGCATGTGTAGAAAATTTAATTGCCCTTCATGACCTGTTTTGTACCCATAACATTTCCCAGGACAGCTTTTATATTTTTGTGAATATTGTCTTTTTATATTATCCTGTTTCTTTAAAGACACCTTTAAATAACCCAAGGGCAATCTCCAAGAAGGAGATTGCCCTTGGGTTATTTCTGGTTCATGTGTTGGTCTTTCTTTCTGCATCTCCAATTCAGACCTTTTGAACTTTCTTCTGCAGAGCCTCCCTGCCCTGGAAGACCCAGACCTCTTTCCTGCTGTTGCCCGAGTGACATTGAGGAGAATGTTCCTCATCAGAAGGGAACTGAAAAACACAAGCCTTTACTCCTGGGTACAGAATAATTGTGATTTACTTTGTATTAAATCCCCTCGTGGCAAAGAGGCAGAGAGAAAGGATGTGAGAAGAAAATGCAATCAGAATTAGTTCCCTCAGAAAACTGAGTAACACACTAGGTTTTGGAAAGCAGCAGGCAATCTCTGGGGAGCTTCTAGGCTTTTAGGGGAGCTGACCATCACTGATAATGAGTTTAGCAGCAACAGTACATTATAAGTCACCAGGCACAGCAGGGCAGATCTTCCAATGTCCCCTGAGGAGGAGGAACAACTGGTGGCTTGCCATGAGTTGGGAGCACGGGAGCGTTCGGCAGAAACTTATTATATATAAAGGCAGATAGTCATCTCCATCCTCAAGGAGAAAGAAAACCTTTTGAGCATACAAAGTAACGCAGACACTTTCATTTGGCAAGGTGGTGCTAAAGAGTGAATGGATGAATGATAGTCGTTGGCTGCAAAAATGTGTTCCATGCAATTGCAAGAAGCTCTAAGGGTAGTAGGAAACCAACAGGCTGAAGCAAGGCTGCAAATAGAAAAGAAGTCTCATTGCTTTCCTTCTCTCCTGAGCACCTTGAATAAAATGTCCAGTTTTTCACAATTCCAACAAGTGATGTGCAAGCAAAGTCACTAAGGTGGGGTACCGGGCTTCTGCCCTTTCCCCAACCTTCCATTACATTAGCTGGTTTCCCACTGTCTGTGCCAATGGACTTCTGGGAAAGAAGAGAGAAGCCTCTTGAATTCTTCCTCCCTCTTCCTGTCAAGGATCATGAAGGTAAGTAATTTCTGGCTTCATCACAGGAGGGTGGAGAGTTTCATTCTGCTCCATCCCAACAATCTGTCTGAGGATCGAAGGAGGAGGGGAAGCAACCAGACTCGCACTCCTTTCCAGCTGTTCTTCCACAAAATGGAGGGCTCGGTAATCAGCATAATCCTCCTGGTTTGAAAAATTGCCCAATTCTGTTTTAAAGGAGGGATAGGAACACTTTCCAACCTGAGGCTGCATTCCCTGATGGTAGACTATCCACAATACACGCAAGTAGTAGTCGAGCCACAGAGAAAAAAATGTGTGGGTGTATATATGTACACATAAGAGCTCATTGTCTTTAACCTCTCATCCATCCATCCATTCATCTGCCTATTTCATACCACTGACAGCCCTAGATTAGTCTTAACACATTACTGGACTGTGTCATCAGTGCTGCAAAAGCAAGACATTAACATTCAGTTTATAAACCAGTATGCACAATATGGCTAGTTAGTAGCTGCTGTTTAGCTGGTAGTAGGTGATGCATGTCAAACACTCCATGATGTGCTGCTATGGACCTACTACTGTATATGGAAACACATTCTGGGACAGAATTGTGGTAACACAAGCTCAACCCCTTCTCTTTTTGTCATTCATCTTCATTTGTAGATATATACATCAGGCTTGGTTTCATTTTTTTCTACTTGTTGCCTATCCAGAATCTGTTTGAAAACTGTTTGCTCTAAACTTTGAAATCCTAAAGTAATCTTTTTCATTTCAAAAAGTAACAAGAGCACACCAAGTCATTTATATAAGAGAAAATAAACAAGAACATCCAAGTTAGTTATAGAAAGAAATACAAATGAGATAATGAGTTAAGTAAAATACTATCCAAACTACACAAAATATAAAATATGTATCCTATAAAATATAAATAAATGTAATTCTGGGTTGGAGTATAGAAAACTATGTTTTGAATGCACACACAAAAATGGTTTATGGTATTTTAAAGCTGAAGCAGTTGTTCTTGTGGCTCTTTTGGTAAATTCTGCAAAAGAAAATTGAGATAGATAGGAAAATATTTACTTCTCACCTTGCAGTGGAAATTTTGAGCCGGTATGTTATTTTCTTTGCTATTAAAAAGTCCCACATGTTGCTATGTCAGAGCGACAAAAGGAGGCTTTGTTTAGAATTTAAAATTAATAATGTTTTAGTCATCATTAAAGAGAAAAAGATGAAACCTTTCTAATAAAAAGAGATGACATCATGTATACCACAATGTGAGAAATTCAGCTCTTGGCAGAATCCATAGTATTACACTTATTCCAAAATCCTACGACTATGTAACACTTGCACCAAATATGAAAATACTTGCCTTTCATTATATTATCTTTTCTACTTTGATTAGAATCCATTATGTGAACAGTGATCCACCCCCAAAGATTCATTTATCACCTGTTTATAATTTTTTTTTAAAAAAATGGTTTTCTAATTCTGGCATAGATAGAAAAGAAATAATTTGTCCATATAGTACTCCACTCCATGTATCATTATTCCACCACACCTGTAGTTCTTCCCCCTCTTTTTCATATAATGGGCTTTAGAAAGTTAATGATTCTTCCAGCTATAATACTGTTCCAATTGTAATTAGTTTAAGTGGGGCTTACTTCCAGGTGAAGGTGTACAGGATTGAATGGTTAGCATTCTTCTTACTGGACCCCTTTGGATGGTTCCCAGATCCCTGCTATAGTAGTTATCTTAACTGGGAAGGTTAGATTGGAACCATTGGATCCTAAATTATAGGGATATTTTGACAAGAAACAAGCAAAATGGGATTTGAAGAACATGGAGAATCAATGGTGGAACTCTGTCTGGATTCATACAAAGCCCTAGATGGGTTAAACAGAATTGGGGAGCGTATGGTTATATTTTATCGAGGAAACTCAACTGTTGTTTTAGCTGGTTGTGTGAACAGTCTCTTACATTAAGCCATAATGCAGTTTCTTAATTTGGGCATAGAATATGATAAGAGCATAACTACAGTGGTTCCCTACCCCAAGTTAAAAGTCTAAGAAGTGGCATAAACAAAGCCAAAGCATATAGTACTTCCTTTCCTTCCCCCATTTTCTGCATTTTTAATGTAGCTTTACTCTGTGGTAAAGCACTGTATACCCACAGTATTTGGTCCAGTGGTTAAGGCACTAGGCTAGAAAGCAGGAGATCATGAGTTCTAGTCCTGCCTTAGCCATGAAAGCCAGCTGGGAGACTTTGGACTAATCACTCTCTTTCAACCCACCTCACAAGGTTGTTGCTATGGGGAAAATGGAGGAAGGTGTGTTAGATATGTTTGGTGTTATTTGTAAAAATAATAAAGGTCGATAGATTAGATAGATTAGATAGATAGATAGATAGATAGATAGATAGATAGATAGATACTATAGATATAGATAGATAGATAGATAGATAGATAGATAGATAGATAGATAGATAGATAGATAGATAGATAGATAGAGGCAAGGTAGAAGCTATGATCACCTCAATTTTCTTCTTATTGGAAAGGATCTGGTCTGTCTAATATTTCTGACCAGATTTGATGCTGTATAGTAATATAAAGCTAGCTTTGGTATGTCCAACCCAGATGTTTCAAAATGGCAACTTTTAGAAATTCTGGTTCTAACACATCACTTAACTAATGAAGGCATCAGTTAAGAGCAATTTGCTCCAGATTTTAGTTCAGGCTATTTAAACATTCCAGAAAAAAACATTATTTCAGTTACTCTTCCAGCTTGGAAACACTGGTATAAATTGATAGGGCTTGGAACAGAAAAATAAATGGAGGTTCTGTAGTCATTTTAACTGCAGCTGTACAACCAGCACTGGGCAGGTTTATTTTCCTGAATATATCCAGGATTTTATTTTTTCAACTCAATGGAGCAAATAAACTGGAACTAGTTATCAGACATTCTAATGCCAAGTTACCTTTGTGGCACATTTTAATGGAAACAGTATGGCTTTCCAAGACTATATATACTGTAGTATGGTGTATTAAATGCCATGATTTCAGAGAAAATTAAGTTTGGATCCTATTGAATCCTGAAAACCATATAATACCAGCCACCAGGTTCCTTTGTGGGTGGGAGCAACCACTTTATTTGAGGTGGTGAATTCAATAAGGATTCTGGCATAGGAAAGGGGAATTAACCTTTTCCCATTTTCTGTTTCATGATCAAAATCCCCAAGCCCTGCTGCTATTTGCTCTAGGGAAGAAACAAATATGTATCCACATGTTTTTCTCAACGGGACTAATAACAGCTTCTGGAAGGTTATATTCATTAGGAAAACAGTTCAGGCTGGAAAGATTTAGTGTCATGATCCCAACAGAATTCAACTCCTGCTCAGAACTGCTATTAAATTGTTAAAGAAAACACCGAGATCTCTATCTACTGTAAATACATTTGTTTCTTCATTACATTTATATTCTGCCCTACTTTTTGGTCATATAAGCACTTATAACAGTATAACAGTTGTATAACTGTAAAACAAAATATTTTGTATTTAATTAAAAGGAAAAAAAAATCTCTTTAGCAGAGGGATTTCCACCCCCCTCCCACAAGACCGGACAAAAAGAATAAAATATCATGAGTTTTTCCACTGCCATCTCCCCACCCCAACAAAGATCTACAAAACAAACATCTATTTAGGTTGCATTTCTTTACCAGACTCCTTGACTTTTAAAAAAAATATTTTGCTGTTTTGGAAAGCAGATGTAGAGACTCTGTGCTTATAACAGACATCTCAAATAGATGTTGGAAGATGGAATATTTCAGGCACAGGAAATCAGGAGCCAAGATAGAATTCAAAAGCACTACGAGTTTATTTCGTGCTACCTATACACAAGGATCTGATCTGTTAATAGTTAAGGCAAATTGATGCCAGGCAAGAGTCAATGAATTTCAAGGGGAGCTGGCCTTAGGTCTCTTACAGAAGCACAGAGACTCCAAACTGATGGTGCACCTGACCTTGTCCTCAGGCTCAGCTTGGTCATCTCCTACATCAAGGGTCCCCACCCCCCAGTCTGTGTTCTGGTATCGATATGAGACCCGTTGGAAACTAGTTTGCGCAAGCAACAGGTGAGCACATGAGGCTCTATTTACGCATCTACAGGATTATGTTTCACCTGTGAAACCATCCTCTGTCCCCCACCACTGTTGCTCCCACCGCTGCCAGTCCGCGGAGACAGAAAGGTTGGGAACCACTGTCCTACATCACCTTTCCCATCCCTTAAGGTTAAGATGGGCCTATCAAGAATCCCTGTTTTACACGGGGGCGTGTATAGAATCTGGCTGTCTGCTTCTGAGGAGTTCCATAAGGATGAAATCAATCCTGGGGTGCCTCCTGAGGTCAGTCTATCTAACTAAGTCTGATTCTGAAACCCTAATGGCGTTGCTAGGGGAGAAGCAACGGAACAAACTCACAGGTAATTAATACTCCCATTATCAGCTTGCGTATGTCACCCATCATTTTTCCCATCAAAGGGAAAGAGGTATAAACCCTAGTCGAGAGCAAATTGGTACAAGCTGTGTGAAACACATTGTTGTCGAGTGGTTTCTTGCAGATCGAGGACATTATCAACTGATGTCATTTGGCTCTCTGCATGACCTCATGGCAGTTGCTTCAGAGTAAAGGCAAGTTGGTCTGAGAGCACTATTAAACTCTCTGTAACTGTTGTTCTGGGGAGGCATGCTTTAAATTGGCATCCGTTGCCTGACTAAAACTGTTAAAGGGCACATTTCAACTGTGAGCTTATTTTTTTTTTAACTGTCTTATCAGTTGCAGCTATTCTGATATGTAACAAAGGTCAGGAAGCTTCTAAAGTCCTACATATTAACTAGTGCAGGCTCATGGGTAATAGTGGTTATTAGACCTGAAAAACCACATGCAGCATTTATTCATTTCGATTGTGTTATTTTTATAGCTGGATATTTTTTCTGGATGAGTAACAAGATGCTTGCGTGGGAGAATAATGGTTTGGGCCACGCAACCCACGAATGATACCAGGAACTCATTATCAGAAGATGTAAGAAGGCAGGAAGCCAAGAGTATAGTAGAAGATCTTCAGGGACAACAGAAACTGTATTAATCAAAACAGCTCATACAGAATGGAATTTTAGGCTAAATATTGTATAAAGATATTTCTGAAACCTTGCTTTACAGATCCTGATGAAGGTTGCTTTGCTAGACGGATCACACATATGGGTTCATTAGACAAAAAACATGAGTTAGGAAGATGATCCCACTTTTATTTCATTTGTTTCTTTTGGACAGAAAATATTCCCCTATCCCAAAGACTCATCTGAACACAAAACCAAGAGTGGATAGATGGGGATAGAAAATAAAACTGACCTTTCCTTTCTGCATCTCACTGCCCCCTCTCCACCCGCAAGCATTTTTCTCCTTGGCTCTCTACCAGTTATTTCTGCTATTACTACAGCCACTACCTCTGCAAACATCATCTCTTTATGGGCCCCAAAGCCAATGTACCCTAAGTTCAGAAGCCCACTTCCTTTTTGGTCTAGTCCTGCAGTAAAGGTACATTATCTTATTTCCCCAAAATGGGAAGGGACGTCTGTGTGTACTGTAGTTGTAGGAATGCCAGGTCTTGCTGTGATACCATTAGGTGGTAAGGATCTCTCTGTTACAAATTGGTCTCATTTATTTTTAGGGTGTTTGCCTGAATTTGCCTGCCAGCAAGAAAAACAGGCTAGGGTTTGTTGCCCTGTTCAAGCGAAATCATCAACAATAATAATAACAACCCCTTCCCCTCCTTGCCATTTTCCCCGAGTCTCCTGTCTCACCCTGAAGTCCTCAAGCAGAACGACCTTCCATCTCCAAGGTCAAGATCCTGGTGTCCAGAGACAATGTTCTGTCTAATGTATGCTGGTCAGTTCCTCTTTGAAACTCATCAGGATTTCCGTTTAGCTTCCAGCCACATGATTCATGCAAACACAGATGTGTTTGCCAGATATCCGGCAAAGCAAAACCTTTTCAAAGAAGAGCAAGTCCCCTGGGTCAGCTGGAGCCAAAATACCTGCAGGTTTGTATGAAAAAGGTAAATGGAGGAAAGCAGGAAGAAAAATCACTCCTCGACATCACAATGACCTCAGTCTGGAGCCTAATCAAAGAATTTGAGATCAGCAGTTCCGTTCCTTAGCAAGTTCTTGCAACGAAGAGTCAGTGTGTTAAAAAAAAAAAGTTTTAAGGCTATCTCTTTTCACTATGATCATTTTGATCCATTCCCAAGCTACATTTACTTTACAGCCTGGAAAAATGCACACATGTTTAGAGAACCAACACTGTGTTTGAACAGCTGACTCTTTTCAATATATCAATTGTTCTGTGCAGTTTTATTTTCTCTTGGAACCTGATTTTTTTTTAATGGTTAGAAGCAATTAATATTTACCATGTCAATAAAGAGGCAGATACTGATGACAGGTAAAATCATGCTCGTATAACTTTTATTACATGCCAGGCATAAAGTTCTCCGAGATTAATGATGAAATGTTGGTGGTGTGAATGGAGGAGAGAGGGAGGGAAGGGGAGAGAGGTTTTGTTCTTAGCGTGCTAAGAAACTAACTTGGAGACACATGCGTAATATATGCCAATTATATCCATTATATGTCAATTGATATGGGAGTGGCTTTTTCAATCTCTATAAAGAACAGACAACTAGACCTTGCATTACACTTCTTCTCTTCCTTGCACTAACGTTGATAATGTTACCTAGTTTGGGTAATGTAATGTCTGCAAGAAAATAACCAAGTTCGGAGGGCACCAAGGACCCCTCATTTCAACCCTGAGCTACAAATGTTCTCCTTTATTGCTTATTCTTCTACTCAGTAACCTGTTGTTTCCCAATACTTAAACAGACCACTACAGCATCATCTAAAGCAGGGGTGTCCCCACTTTTCTAAAACAGGGTGGGCATGGCCAGCGCATGACACATCCAGGCCGCGAGTTTGACACCCCTGATCTAAAGCTTCTGCAGACTGCCAGGTAAATCAGAGGTCAATAATAAATGTCTACACACTAATTACACATAATTTCCTCCCATAAAGCTAAGGCCGCAGAATTAAAACCAGAAATTTAAAATATTTCTGAGATAAAAAAATAATAATATCTTATCTATATCTATAAAAGAGAAGTGTGCGTATGTATGTTTGCATGTATGTCCTGAATATGTTTTTCCCTGCCTCCACCAATCTGGCCCAAACTTGCCACACACATACCTTGCACTCTGGAGACAAGC
>JANHJO010003669.1:7930-18434 GCA_032468235.1 Pseudoxyrhopus heterurus | reverse complement strand
TCTAAGCGGTTTACAGAATCAGCATATTGCCCCCAACAATCTGGGTTCTCATTTTACCGACCTCAGAAGGATGGAAGTCTGAGTTAACCTGGAGCCCGGTGGGATTCGATCAGCCAAACTGCTGATCAGCAAGTCTGCAGAGTAGTCTGCAGTACTGCGTTCTAACCACTCCGCCACCACAGAATGAGCAGATGTTCTGAATTTCCATGTTTTCCAAACCACCATCTTCAGTCCCAGGGACTGAAAAAACAAAGCATCATGGCACATCATTAACCATATTTCTACCCCTCTCCCCAGTACTTCAGAAACCCAATAATTTTTTGCCAGCCTTGAAGTTCTAAGAACAAGTCAGGTATACCATCAGTTTTCTTTCACAGCACAGTCTCTGGAATAACAAAAACCCTCCTGCCCCCATCCCACACACAAAATAATCTGCAAGTACCACATACCCAATCCTTCTTTTCAGTCTATGTTGCGTGTATTTGACCTCCTGCAAAAGAGAGCATGCGCAAAATTATTTCAGGGAGAAGCCATCCTTTTGTAAAGGCACCATTCTTTCTATTGTTTATAAAAAAGCTGCTGCTGGTTGCAGTACTTAGGAGGTAGCATGGAAGCATTTTGCAGCCTGATACTTTTCACAGTAATTCTAACCATGGTTGTATGGTAATAACTGTTTTGACTTAATAGTTTCATGAGTTGGATGGGGCCATTTAGTCCAACCTTTTTCTCAGAGCAGAAACCCAAATTAAAACATTCCTGATGAAATGGTTGCCTGGCTTTCACTTTAATACAGCCAGTGAATGTGAATCCACCAGTTCTCTGACCAATTAGATCCATTTTTAAAATGCTCTTCCTGTAAGGAAGGTCCCATCCCCCTAACATTTAACTGGGTTCTACCTTCTGATGGCTTCAGTCCATTATTCTGTTCTTGTACTCTGGAGCAAGAGAGAACAGTCTTGGTTTTCTTCTATGTAACAGTCTTCTCACGTATTTGAAGAATGCTACCACATCCCTCTTAATTCTTCTTTTCTTACAGCTAAAAATTACCAGCTTTGAGGAAAAACAGACTGTTCACAATGCTGCCGAAATCCAGGCCGACCCAAGATATTTAAGTGATAACATTTTTCTATTCCCATTTGAAGAAAAATAGCAAATTTGCTTTAGTATTGGTGATGAGACAGAAACAGGCAAGAGCTTCTACTTCAAAATGGCAGAACTGTCCCACTGGCAGTTTATTTTAGGGAATGCAGGGCAAGCCACACAACTCAGTATTTCCCATTGCTTGCCTTTTATGTGTTGCTCAAAACAGCCGCCTCATTGTAAGAAGGGGTAGACCTCTGATTGAAAATATTATATCCTTTAAGTCACATAACTTAAAAAAAAAATACTTTGCTGCAGGGCTGAGATGTCTGTAGAACTATATACTGGTAGTCCTTGACTTATGGCCACAATTGAGCCCAGCATTTCTGTTGTTAAGTTAGACATTTGTTAAGTACATTTTGCCCCATTTTACAACCTTTCTTGCCACAGTTGTTAAGTGAATCACTGTACTTGTTAAGCATAATAACATGGTTGTGAAATGAATCTTATTTCTCTGTTGACTTTGCTGGTCAGAAGGTTGCAATAGGGGATCACATGACCCCGGGACACTGCAACCATCATAAATATATGCCAGTTGCCAAGTGTCTGAATTTTGATCACGTGGGTAAGTGTGAAAAACAGTCCTAAGTTACTTTTTTCAATGCCATTGAAATCTTTGAATGGTCACTAAACAAACTGTTGTAAATTGAGGATTACCGTAGCTGTATTGTAGATTCTTATTTTTATCAGCAGTCTATGGTCATGGAAAATGGGTGTTGCTCTCCTTCCTATAGATCAGGGGTGTCAAACTCACATTGTCATGGCGTCCTCACGTGATGTATCGGGACTTCTTTCCCCTTTGCTAAACCAGGTGTGGGCGTGGCCAGCATGTGAGGCATCCGGCCCATGGGCCAGGAGTTTGACAACCCTGCTATAGATGTATACTGGTTGTATATTTGATAGTGATCTGTGCACATATCTTGCAATGTAAATGTTCTACCTAGAAGTTAGCAGCAGGTTAGGTATGGTAGAGAAATTGTTAAATATATAAACATAAAGGTACTGTTTATTTTGTACACTTTTCAGTATCAAGCAGGTTTCAATATCAAATAATAGCACAAGATGTTTATTTTCATTTCTTATGTAATTTTAACTTGTAGTTCCTATATCTCCTTTTACATTAAACCATTCAGGTTAGGATCCAATCTAATAATGATATTACCTATCTTAAATTATATGCATATCAGCATCTTAGTAAAACAGATGATATGTCTGCTTTTCATGTGAATCCAAATTCCAGTTGGCTTGTTAAGTGTGAAACCAGCTTCTTAAATTTTGGGAGCTTAAACTAGAATAATCTGCTCAAACACAGCTGAAACTAAAACAGAAAAGTGGCTATTATTTGATATCATGGAAACTAGGAGCAAATAAGAGGTTGAATGAAAGATAATGCTTCCACCATAATTTTAAATAGGAATATTTTAATAAATGAAACAGAAAAATGGTTCTTTAAATAAGTTCTTTGGTTACCTATATTTATCTCTCCACATAATCACAATTCACTACACACTTTTGCCAACCAACAGAGAAGCTTCTTAAAGCTATCGTGAAAACTTCACTCTTCAGCCAGAGATCCAATTTCACATTTGCCCCCTGGGTGGCTCATTAGGTTTGAGGCCAAGTGTTGATATCTTATAGAAAAAGTTCCTTCTTGGGTTTCTGAATTCTGTTTAATCCTTGTTTCAAAGTTTTGTCTGCTACAGTATGGTATTGTGAGTTAATAATGATGTCAGGTTCAAGGAAATCCACATGAATCATATCTTCAGCATACCAAAAGAAAAAAAAAGTAACTGCATTCAAATCTAGTTTTGAATTTTCTTTTCCCCAGAGGTGAAGCTTTGACGGTTTTCCATAGACTGACACTTCATTTCTAAGTCATAATGATGAACCCATGTTTCTAGGTCAGGGTTCTATGAAGAAATTCCTCACCTTCATTTTTATTTTTTATAGGCAAACAACATTTTCTGGCAAATTTCAACTCTTGAAGCTTTCATTTCTGCCATCAGCATAACAGAACCCATCTTGCACAAATCTTCAGTTATTAAAGAACATCAACAGTGTGACCTACAAATTTCTGTGAAATATTAAGCTTGATAACAATTTCCCTTTGAAGATTATAAGATTGTCCTTAATCGGTTCATCAGACTTTCTCATGTGAAACTCATTAGTTGCTGTCACAGCTCATCCACTTCATTCTTGATTACACAGATCAGCTCTTACTGGTTCACCATTTGTATATTTATTGGCCAGGGACACACAATACTTTTGTCAACATAGTCATCACCATAAATAACCTGCATTTGGAGATAAATTTCAATTTGAATGGCTCCTTTGCCAGTCAAAAACTCAACCATGGAGCATTACTCAAAGTGCACATCTGAGTATTCAGAACAGATGATGGAATATATTTTCCTTCATTTTGTCTTGATATAAGCCTGTGATTTAGATAAGACTAAAATATACTTAGCTCTAGGTCAGGGGTGTGAAACTCGCATCGTCATGGCGGCATCACGGTGACCTATCAGGACTTTTTTCCCCTTCGCTAAACCAGGCAGGGGTGGGGTCAGCACATGACGCATCTGGCCTGCGAGTTTGACACCTCTGCTCTAGTTCATCATCTTACATGGTATCTGCTCTAGATGTCATTTTCATTCTTTCCAGCCAGTTTGGAAAACGGCCTGCTTATGTCAAGAATAAATAGGCTTATACAGGTAGTCTTGACTTAGCTGTTGCCTCAGACACTGATCGTTTGCAGTTACAATGGTGATGAAAAACTAACTTTGCAACCAATGCCCCCATTTATGACCTTCACAGGTCTGTAAAGCAAGGGAAAGCTGAAGTAAGATTATAAACTTAGCCACAGTTGTGTGATTTTTCACTTAGCGATTGCTTTGCTTAATAACCAAGTTGCTGGTCTGAATTGAGGTTGCTGTAAGATAACTACTTGAAATTTGAAGACATGAAGTTTTCCTAAGTATTTTGAATCTCTACCAGATTTTTTTGACTGAAATTCAAAATATCACTTTCCCCAAATTTCTATTTTTAAACAAATAACATTCAGTATTGACAGAACTATTCGCATACTGAACAAGAATTCTTAAGCAATTCAACTTACTCGTTTTATGAAATTACCAGATTTATTTTAGCAACTTGGAATTAGAAATAACTGCTTAAAAATTTAAAACATGTTTTAAATTGTAAAAGTAACAAAACATGAATCTTGTATGAGAAATGATGCCAATATTTTGCATTTGGAGTGCTTTTAAAAGTGTTGTCTGGGACAATTGATGTGAAATGAAATATTCTTTTTCCTTCTGGGGTGTTCCTTCTACTCTTTTTCAACATGATCATAAAAAATCAAGCACAGCACATTAATTAGCATATATGTGTGCGTACATCTGCACGTACATTTACACACACCAGGAGGTACCTCTACTTGCTCTCAGAAAATTTTCTGGCAAAATGAATTTTTCCCCTCGTTTCTTTTGGCTCTATTAATTTGTAAGACTACTGAAGTTTAGAAATTCAACAAATGGGATTTACATCTTAAACTAAAATATCCCAATACCCACAACTGTCCTATAGAATCTGCTTTCCATTTTTCAAAACAATACTACCAGAGGTGGTATTCAGTCAGTTCTGACAGGTTCGGGAGAACCGGTAGCGATAATTTTGATTGGATCGGAGAACCAGCAAATACCACCTTTGATTGGCCAATTGCATAGCCACGCCCACTAAGCCATCCCCACAGAACCGGTAGTAAAAAATTTTGAATCCCACCACGGAATACTACCCCAATCTTGTAAGATCTATATTCCTGCATGGTATCTGATAAGATTTTAGTCATTTTAACTTATTTTTTTATACACATGAACCCATATTTCCAAACATACTTCCTTGCCCTGCTTGTTGACAGCTGCAGCATCATTTAAAATTTCATGATGGCTTCCACTGCTTGAAAATATTGTTCCCCCTGCATTAAGCTGTGGTTTAGGTATTGTTTGTTGAATCAACTACAATTACTCAGTTTACACAACATGCATTCTAAGCTATAAATATGACTTACAAATCACAGTAACGGTGATCACAATCACACAAGATAATGAGCCAAACCAAACAAACTGGATTATGTCTTAGCATGATGTATGCGAACAAGGAATGTATGGTTCTTTGGTTATTAAGAGCAACAAAAGTAATTGTATTTCTTGGCCACAGCTATTCTGAGTCAAATTGCTAGCCCATAGAGCTAGATGGATCAATAAGGCAATGGTTGGAGCAGCTGACGGGTTTATAGTCCATATAGAATTGTCTGATGTGTCCTTGTGTGATTTGTGTACAATCCACTACTAGTATATTAACAAAGGATGGAGATATATTTTAAACTGCTGGACCATATGAATACGACTCGGATTGGCTATAGTTCTGTGGAAATATATTTCTAAAACATGGAATGTGCCAAGGGCATAGCTTTTCAGTGTGTTAATTTATTTGTGCCATGGATGACTATATCCTGCCCCCCTTGTTTCTTTGTTAAATTCCTGCTGAGGCTGTGATGGCAAACCAGAATGCAATATCTTTTAGCAGGAGCACTGCAGATCTCTGCCGCTTTCCTGCTGCATTGATAAATCTTGTCTATGCAGCATTCTTTGCAGTTATTCCAGAGGAAAAGAGAATTCCAGTCCTTCTTCTGAATCACTGAGAGGCTTTGGTTGCGACCTCACCATGTAATAGTTATAGTGTTCTTGTTCATGTGATAAACAATTAAAGAACTGCAAAAGAAGAAAATCCCTAAAAATCCATCAATAGGATACCTCGAAATTTCCTGCTGGACTGTGCTTGAGTACTGCTGATTTACAGTTCCCAAAGTCTTCGTATGAAGCCCATTTTCAGCAAAATTTTCCTCATCGAGCTTCAGAATGACTTGATTCTGTTTCATTTTGCCACAGGTCAGATCATCAGAACAAGTATAAAGAGTTTAATTAAATTTATAAGACTCTTTTTAGGACTATCAGATTTGGAATGCAAACATTCAGACAGACATCAGACGTTAGCAAACAGCTTTACAGAAAGCTATAAAGTTTGTCACCATTTATTTTGCAACTTAGATTTGATATCTAAGTTGAGTGAAATGAATGAATGAGTGAATGAAAAATTCTCCAAGATTGAGTTATTCATTTTCCTGAAAGGGGGATGGGGGCAGGAAAGTGACAAGCCCGAAGCAAAATTAGTAGCTGTGGTTACAACCATGTATACTTTTCCCTTGAAGGATATTGTTCAATCTTTTGATATTGGTAATTCATGGAGACTGTAATTTGTCATCTTCTGGCTCAACTTGCTTTCCAGATGTTTTTCTAGGATGTGGATGCCATTATCTTTGTAGATAGTAGCAGAAAACCTAGAATACTGACAACACCAATTTTATTTTGCCTGATAATTGTGGTGAAGACACCATCTAGAAACCAGGAGACTGAGTTCTAGTCCTGCCTTAGGCATGAAAGCCAGCTGGGTGACTTTGGGCCAGTCATTCTCTCTCAGCCCATAATGTCAGGATCAGGCAATAAGCCAGTCATTCAATTCCTGTTACAATCAACAGATCAACACTTGGTTGATCTGGGGGGGGGGGAACCAGACCTTGCACTCGCGGGGAAAAATGCTAGGAAGGAAAAAAAGAAAAACAAAACTGGTAATGAGCGAATTTTAAATGTAAAAACATGATAAAGGCACATGAAGCAAAAGTGAATAGCTGGAAGTTATAGGTAGAATATAAAGAGTATGTGAAGAATATGAAAAAGAAATTTGGCAATTTCTTTTTGCTTTCCAGGTGCCCAGGAAATATCTATGGATATGTTCTGAAGTAGAATCTCTGTTTACCTCTGTCCTGATCTCATTTCACCTTTCCAGTCCTCACAATGTTCCCTCCTCTTATAGGCAGCTTTCGCATCAGAGTTCTTTTCCCATTCCATCAAATTCAACTGTTGTGAGCTGCCCAGTAATAATCCTTTCTGTTATTACTTTTTAATAAATAGTTTAAATAGCAATAATTTAATCAATAAAGTGCTCTACAGTAGTTCTCTCTTCTGGAATGTAGCAAAACACACAGAGAATATTTCTGGACTGTAGTATTAGAGAGTGATGGTAAGGTCTAAGCTGTACAAGCTAGCATGATGAAGGTTGCATAAATGCAGTTAGATGTAATTCAAGACTCTCCATTACTCAACAATTTATTACAATCTCAGAACATCTGCAACATTTATTTTGCTTTCATGCTGCTCCATTTTCAAAATCTCCAATTAGCTTGAGATTTTGAAGTATAAAAAGGCAATAACATACACAAGTAACAAAGCCCTGATGTGTTACCATTGAGACAGTAAAATGTTTAAGTGGTCCCAAATACATCTCTGAAAAGCCATGTTTTTATTGCCATGTCTGAAAGTTGAATGGGGTTGGTCTGAATATGGGGGGTGGATGGATTGGAGTGAGCCTGCAAAGGTAGGGACCATTGCTGGGAAGACTTGAGCATATAGTTCCAGTAGATGCCATTCCTTCAGGTTTGGGATTCTCAACAAGCATCTCTGTTAAATTTTCCTGAGTGAGTAGAATCAACTAAAAGAAGGTGATCTTGGAAATATCCAAGCCCTGAGTCACATTGATCTTTAAAGTGAAAAATGAGCACCTTGAATTGTATACCCCAATAGCCAGCTTTGTTAACTGTTAGCTACTGTAGCTCCCACATTAGTGTATTACATGGGTCAACCAGCTGAACCTTTAAAAAAGATTTTAAGAGCAGCCCCATATGATGACAATTGGAGTAGTCCAGCTGCTAGGTGACACAAATAACCAAGAACAAAACTTTCTGTTGCAGAAATAGCTGCAAATGACGCACAATATGTAATTGTGTGAAGGTCCTCCTGGCCTCAGACTTCATCTTTTTACTCAAGCAGAAGGTATGAATAGTGTGATACAAGCATTCGCTAAATTTTGCCATTTGAAAGCTAAAGTCATTAGTGTAACTTTTTAAATCTCATTATTCAGAACCATGTATTTTAACTTAATGCATAAATTGTTCTACTTTCCCTATACCTTGGATCCTTAAAAAAATATGATGGTTATTTAATAAGGCATTCAGTATGGAGATACAATGAATTGAAATTGCATTGAAGACTGAGTATAGTGTTTCCTTGCTTGTGCTAGTAACTATTTTTCTTTAAAACTGATAATATTTATAATTTACCCCCTTTATTTTAACACTTTTTATGATTTGAGAGAGACAAAAAAGTGAAGTGGCTTTTTGGGGATTATTTGTTCCTGTAATACATATTGTATTCACAATGAGAGACTGTCAATTATATGCTGTCTAATGAATAGAGAATCATTACACATTATATTTTCTTTTGCCATTTGTCTGCTTTACGCTAGGATAAATCCTGCCTCATTCCCAAACCTGGAGCAGGGGGAGTCTGGTTTTTTTAAATAACAAAATTGATTTCACCAAGCTATTCAGACAATCAAACTCAGTATCTTCCATTGCATATTGAATGTTTTTGAAAGAATGATTATAAAAAGATAGAGTCCAGAATACTGTTCCAGCTTGATAGTGGAATAAATGGTGACATTTCACATAGGCTGAAGATGCCCTGGTGCCAAAAATTTATTTTCCAGTTGGTTGAGGGTCATAGTTACTGTATAGTACTGTACTGTTGTTAGCTGAAGTTTAGGATATAGCAATGTTGTGAAAAACCAAGTGGTATTAGCTGGTAGTTAACTGGACACATCACATTCAGTCAAATCTTTATTATGGTCATAGACTACCAAAGGAAGAGTGAAATACAAATAGTTAATAATTTTAAAAGCTAAAAAGTATGAAATACACACAATTAAAAACAATTTAAAAATATAAATATATATATATAAAAACAAAACCAAGATGGACATATTGTGCGCCTATGTGTTTGGGTTGTATTGTCTTGTCATACTGTATACCTGTCTGGAAGGCAGATGTGGATGGAGCGTGCTGTTCTATGCTGAAAGACTCTGCAGGTAATCTGCATTAAAGTACACTGTCTGCTGCAGTGAGTTAAAGCAGCATTATAGCAGGAAGAAAACACACAGACTGATCCCCATTGTGTTGTCAACAGTCTCTATCTATAATACATAAAGGAGACCATTTCTCTCCTTAGTGGCCACCATAGTTACGTCGCTGGGCTTCCTTGGCCTTCTCACTGCAGATTGTTGTACTGACTGCTACTTTTATAGGTTGCTCTGCCTTTAGCAAAGGGACATTAACTCCTTTATTTTGTGCCTCTTTTGTCTCTGTGTATTGGATGCAGTTTAAATTGCATGCTGGGTTTTGTGTTTGCAGAAAGAGGCAAATGCTTCTGTGTATAATCTGTCTTGCTATACTATTCTGTTGCAAAGGTAATTAGGAGTCCTGAGGTGGCTCTATCTCTATCTTTGAAACAACAAGGCTCATGAAGCTTGATTCAGGGACCTCATTATCTTTATTTTTTAAAAGAAGTTTTTTATTTAACTTCCATGAAGTTACCATGGTTACCCCCATACTTGGTGGCTTCTTTGCCTCTCTCTTACCTTAAATGCAGCTGTGCTGCCACCAAGAATTAAAACATCAACAAAGGGAACATCCCTAATGTCAGCCAGCCATAAATCCTGTTTATGTTCCTCACCAAGAGAGAAGCTGCAGCAATGGCAGTTCGGAGGAACCACAGAACAGGGGATGTTTTAATGCAGACCTCTCGGGACTGTTGGAATAACAAAATGTCTCCATCTCCCATGCTAGAATAATTACAGGCAGTATAAAAGAAAAATAGAATAAAATGCAGAGAAAATGTTTCTTTCCTCCTTCCAGAGGTACTTTGCTTTCTTATCATTCTTGTCAGTTCAGCAATAGATTTGATGCACTGCTCTACAGTATGTGGCTCATGTGTTCCTTTAGCCCCTTATGTTTTTTCAGCAATGAGTGCCATATTACTTCCCTTTAGTCTATTCTGCTTTCCGTCCCAGGTACGTTTCTCATAAATACGGGATCTAATTCAGAGCTAGACCATATGTCCGTTCAAAACAGTACAGTATTGTCTGCTAAGAAATTTTATGGCCAGCTAGAGTTTGAGGCATCACTTTTTCTTGCAATCCTTCCCCCCATTCAGTTTTTGAAATAAATTTTTCACCAAATGTGGGTGCGGATCAGGTGCTCTGTCTTCTTATTCTATTCACTCTTCTCAAACTATGAGAGTTAGTGATTCCTCTTTTAAATTTGTAAACTCTATGTTTCCTTGCTGTGAAATTATGACTGAAATTTTAGAGATAAGCTTCCCAGATTGCCTAATGGAGAAATGTCCCATTAATTAAT
>JANHJO010003668.1:55572-68967 GCA_032468235.1 Pseudoxyrhopus heterurus | reverse complement strand
GAAATGAAAAGACTGTATGTATAGGAACAATCTAGAATATGTATACAATGTGCAAACATATTGAAGCTTCTCCACAGTCCAGTAAACCAAGATTTCCTATTGCAGTATATGTTAACTTTGATTTAAATTGATTCATAAATGCCTACCTGAATTCCAATTGCACTATTCCCTTCTGGGATAAGCAATCACACGCAAAGTGCAAAGAAGGAATAAGAAACAAAAAGTCAAAGAAATGTAGGCATGAAGAAAAAAAAAGAAAAAGTTAAATCTAGTTTACATCAGTATCATTCACAATACATCTCCATATCTTCCTATCCCTGTAAAATGTCATTATAATCACTATATTTATATACTGAATCATCAGCCACTGACTTTTGTTCTCACCACTCCCTTTTCCAATACCATATCAAATCTACTGAACCATAAAATTTTCCAGGTCTTCTTTCTTTCTACTCCATTCACTCTCCTGTTATATACTTGTTCTGCAATTCAGCCCTCTTTCATTTTCTCTATATGATCAAAGTGTACTTCTGTGATATGGGTCATTTATTTTTGTATCAAATCCACATTCATTCATCAACTGAGCAGAGTCTTGGACTTTTCTTTCTTGTTTGACCAAAAACACCTCTTGAGTACACTGTTCCTACTACATTTATTGTTTCTCCTGAAATACCCAACCCTTACTTCCTATAACAAATTGTAGAGAAACAGATTTACAGCCATCTTGTTCTACAAATCATCCTACTTTAGAGCAGGCTACATACCACCCACTATTTTTCTATCATCATTTACATATTTCAAAACTTCTTTGCCCATTTCCCCATTTTTTGTAAATTTTTGACCAAAATACAAAAATTCATCTAGTTAATTTGGTTTTAAAAAAACACATATGCATAACTTGTCATCATTCTCTCAATTCTCTTCTGTCATCACAGCTCACTGTCTGTGTGTGTGTGTGTGTGTGTGTGTGTGTGTGTGTGTGTGTGTCTGTCTATCTGTCTGTCTGTCTGTCTATCTATCTATCTATCTATCTATCTATTTTGGAGATCACCCACTCAACAAACCTCAGGCTAGTTTACAAGCTAAAAACGTAACAGGTCAGTATATTAATCAAAACCATAAAAAAGGAAAAGATGGTCAAAGAGGAAAAATAACAGACAGATAACAGCACAACCATCCTATCATGGGCCCAACACCTGAGAAAAGAGTCAGGTTTTTAAAGCCTGCATGAGAGAATAGTGTGAGGGCTGCGTTTCTGAAAGGGTTCCAGAGTACCGAGACAGAGTCCCATCAGATATCTACTGAGTTCTATAAAATGACACAGATATACTTGCTCTTGTAATTAGAAACAACCTTCAACTCCAGATGACACAAAACATTCTGTAATTCAAGTCTGAAAATCAACAAATGTGAAATAAACCTGCTTTCTCACATTCAAATATTTCTCAGTGATCTGCTGATTAACAAAACTATGCCTTCTAAGCTTTCTTCACCCACCTCCAAAGCCAATTTTTTCCCAATCATAATTGTTTTGTATTTTCCCCACCTCTTTTAATTCTAAGAGCTCTTTGCACTCTTTAACTATTTTCTTCACATCTTTTTTTCTTCTATACACAATACACAATCTATTTATCTCATCCTCTCTTTTTATAGTATTCATTCTTTTTATATGTATTATTTTTTTTCTCTACCTCTTTCACTATCATTCCAATAATCATCCGACAATGCACTTCCTATTCACGTAACTTCCCATACTTATAATGGATCTTTCCAATATAAATCTTTTTACTTAGTACCAAATACTTTGCATATCCTCTTTTTGTTTATTCTTTGTGTAGCAAAATTAAGCTATTGCCTAATGCTTTTTCATATAGGACTCCCTGCAGTCATTCTATTTTCACTCTAATATCTCAAATGTCTTTATTCTCTTCTCCTATTTCCCAAGATTATCTCCTGGTAGTGCCAAGTAATGATTTGCCCCATATTCAAAATCTCTCATTACTCCTGTATCCTCCACTAATGCTCACAAGTTTTTATCACAAACAATAAGATCAGTCTTTTTTTTTCCTTTCATGCCTTTTCAGGTGTATAAATGGATGTGCTTATGATTAAAATATGTATTTGAAATTAACAGAATTTCTAAGCAAGATCTCAATGGCCTAATCACTTTTTTCTGCATTCTCTCAGCATGTTCCCACTCATCCATTCACATCAGTTAACAGCATATTAGACTACCATTAATCCTGAAAGTTGCATAACCTTTCCCAAATGATATTTTTAATTCTTCAATTATCAGCATTCATTGTAGCACAGTAGGCAACATTGCCAATGTATGGATTCTTGCTTTCATTCATACCCATAACAACCTAGATGGCACAACTTCCTACTTTTTAACATACAATTTAGGGCATTCATTCAATTAACCATTCACTCAATTAAACCTATTAAATTAAACCTATATCTTTGGATTCCAAAGGTACTGTGCACATACTCATTAACTCCCTTCTACAAGATTCAATCAACTCCATTCAGATGTAGTAACTCCTTTTCCTTTCCCTGAAATTCACAGACACACACTTTCTTCACTTTACTTTCACTTATTAATTCATGCTGTTTATCATTAACTCTTTTTGCATTCCAAGTCACTGTCTTCCATGAAGATGTTATGATTGTAGGTAGAATCACATTTTTATGTAACACATTTTAACAAGATAAAGTGTAGGCTACATTATCAGCCATAATCATGCCCATCACATATTTAGCTTATCTTGTTAATGATTAAGGATAATTAATACTTGTTAAGTTTGGGCACATTTTTACCAATATGCCACACAGATTTGACCTTAGCCCAAGAACAAAGAGTTGGGACTTAACTGCTTCAAAATGAAGGTGCTCCTTTTTTCTAAAAAAATTCTTAAGAGTATAAATAGGAAACGAATGTTTTCCAAATTGAGTAAAGATGTTCAAATATGTTCATAAATTTCCTTCAAATTTAGATATTTTTATCTATTTTTTTCATACTTCACATTTATATATGCTCTTCAAGTCCTCTATTTCCTGAATGCAGCAAATATGTGAGGCCATAGCACATGCAATTATTAGATTTCCTACAATGCAAATATTTAGATTCTTGTTGCAATCAATCTATGCAATGCAAAAATACTGAGTTTTTTGTTGTTTTGTGCTCTGACTTATATAGCACTTTGAACCTATTCAGTCAACTTTTATTAGAATTGTATTGTGAATCCCTCTCTCTATTCCAAATGCTTTCCTTTGGATAGAATTAGGAAGTTCCTCTATAGCAGCCTGAATGAGAAACTTGGACCTAAAATCCTAGCTAAAATAATCCTTTTAGATGAAAATCTGGCTCAGGTGAATTTTGATGGAAAAGTTAACACATGAGGAAACTTTTCTTTCAATTAACAAACAGTTTTGTGTCATGTTGATAATGCACAGGATTCTTCTCAGTAAACACATTTCATCTTGTGTCAAATATGCACAGAGGAATCCAACTAATTTAATGAACATGATAGCCACCAATAAGGAACGTTGGCTGATACTGGTAACAGAATGTAAGTAAGTAAGATAAGTAGAATTCTCCTCAGTGAGATCCATGTCTTCTAATAGGGTTTCAATTCTTCATCAGAGAAGATCTTAGGAATGTAATTCCAATGTACCTCCCAAGAGATTATGTTTTGGGCTTGTATTCCCTGACAGATCTTACAAATTCTGTAAGTAATATAAATAATTCATGAAGGCTACTGATAAACAAACACAGTTGGAGAAAATGATAAATACATTCAATGCAAAGCAAATGAGTTGTACTTGCTACTCAGTTGCTTGCTTTCCTCTGATCTTTTTACAACTGTTTCAAAGCCAAGACTCATCAAGTTACTTTATCACCAATATGATCACCAGGTTTTTTTTTTACTGAATAATTCAGCTTTTCTTCAATGCTAGAAATTCTTTCTATAGGTGTATCTCGTTGCATTCCACCTCTATACTTGTTCACAAATTGTGATTACAAAATGTCTGGGATGTTTTCTTTGGACTGCTTGTACTTATCACATTTTCCTTGCCAGGGCACCCAGTTCACTCATAACACATGGTTTATCGCCAAGAGTCTCATCAACTGTCTTGAACAATGATGTCTCTGGTCATGGCTGACATCTTGCACAGGAGAGTAAAATATGGGCCAGCAGCGACAGCTAAAAAGATGGACATTTCAACTTAGCATTGCATAAGGGCATGGCTTAAGTAGCCACATCCCAGCTTCTGAAAAATGAATATCTTGCCAAAGCATGATTTCTTACATTTGTACTAAAAAAAAAATCCATGAAAAGCAAAGAGCTTCATCTCTGAATACTGTCATCATACATGTTTGAAGATCCAACTTCAAATACCAAAAAAGGACTTTGGATGTACATATAAAATTCTCCCTGGTCATAACATCTAGTACAGGGGTGTCAAACTCACATCGTCACGGCTGCGTTACGTGACGTATCGGGACTTTCCCCCCCTTTGCTAAACCGGGCATGGGTATGGCCAGCACGTGATGCATCTGGCCCACAGGCCGGGAGTTTGACAGCCCTGATCAAGCAAGTCCCAGGAAATGGGCCTTCTCTGCCATAGCACCTACTCTCTAAAACAGCATCCTTCTAGGCCAGGGGTGTCAAACTTACATCATAACGGCAATGTCACATGACATATCGTGAACTTCACTAAATTGGGTGTGGGCATGGCCAGCATGTGACGCATCCAATCCGCAGGTTAGGAGTTTGACACCCCTATTCTAGGCATTTGCAGGCACCCACACATTACTGGCCTTTAGAATAGCATTAAAATATGGCTCTTATGCAACCCTGGGGTAGAGTGTTTGGGGAAGTAAATCATTTGTTTTTATCAACATGGGGAGAAGACAGAATTGGCTGTTAAGCTACCCAGAGGAGTTCTAACTGACTGACCTGGAAATTTGAAAAATAAATATAGGAACTTCCTCTGTATAATTATAAAGAGAGTCATTATATTTTCTTGAGATCTAATATGAGCACCTGCTGGCTGCATGGGTTTTTTTTTCTTGAAAAGCATTACATTTGCTGTCCCATCTGCAATCAGGTATAAGTTTAATGACAGGCAGCTTAGACACAGCTTAAATAAATAAGTAAATAGTCCCATTTGAAATTTCATGCAGTTTTTAAAAACAGTTTGCTACTACTGTCAGGGAAGTCCAAAACAGAATCTCTTTGGAAATCTGTTGCAATTATAATTTGAACAGCTGCAATCCTGAAAACACCTGGTTTGAAAAGCTTGCACTATATCACTTTCTGGAACTAATGCAAATGTCACAACTGCTTTTATTTACTTTTTAAAACTTACTGTCTTCTTCTGAACACTTTACTCTGACAATTTGCCATGAGCATCTATGTAAATGAAATCCAGGCTCCTTTAGTAGGCTATGGAACAGGATGATATGTCACCCAGTTTTTTTTTTAGTTCATTAGTATTTTATATTTGTGGGTTCTCCAAAGCGAGCAGTTAAAGTACTGTTATGGCTGATTTTTCTTCATTTTTTAGTCTAAACATTTAATATACATTATATGCTGCCTAATCTTGCCATGGCAATTGGGGCAGCTTATACATTTATTGATTGGTCAATTAATAATTAAATCATGGTTTGCTCTAACAAGATCCATAAGGCCTTATATTTTTAAAAAGTGGTACTTTGCTATAAGAGGAAACAAACCTTGGTGACAATTCTGTAAGTGATGAATGTCTCAATGGCAGTAATATAGCTTTCTGGATCATCAACCGTTATGAAAAGATCCTTTCCTTCTGGTTCATCCTCAAATTTGTATTGATTTATCATCGAAGATGGAGATGTTGGCATGGAAGGACTGAACGAGTTCGCCTCCATGAGTGACGCATCCTGTGAAAATAAATAAGGCAATGGGAGGAAAAGCAGTCAGGGTTAGCAAAAGATAATGCCATAAAAGCAATGTGGGACTGCTGCTATAATATACAATTGATGATTTACAGTTTGTAAGGCAAAATACACAAGACTTGTATTTCATGCTCAGTCTGTTTTTTTTTTTAAATGAGTAACAGAAGACTAGTTGCCATTAATGAATGTCATGCTGCTTTGTCCAGGAGTTGAAGGAAAAATGATACATATTGAGTCAGTTCTGAAATTTCAGCTTAAATAATAGATTTACTTTATATAGCTCCTTATTTGGTGAGAAAGAACAGTATCAATAGTGCTATGTGTACGTACTTACAATTATGTCTCCTAGAGAAGTAATTATATTAAACATTACCGCTCTAGAATTGACCAGCCTTTTTTTACCCCTTCTCTATGTAACAATTATTCCAGAGTTTTTAAAAGCGGTCCCTTAACATTTCACTTTGTTGGCAAAAAGATCTCAGCCAGCTGTTCTTTTCTTTTCTAGCCTGGAACACAGGCTGATCGCTTCTCAAAAATCAGCCAGAGAGAGGTGGGAGACATAGCAATCAATCAATGAGCTACAATAAATAGCCTTTCTGTCTTGAAAATACACTTGGAATTGGGGTCTAAAACTTTCCCTGATCTCCAAAGTTCATCCATGTTTTCTTCTTTCCAGCAAGAGTTCCCTTGTAGCATGGCACTGAATTTAGCCCTACAGAAGAATTTTTTCTTATACAGTGCTGACTGAATCATACAATGGTAATGTTGCATGTATCTTTTCCTTGGAGATTATAATACAAAGTGTTAAACAACTAAAAAAAACAACAACAATGGTGCTTCTGGAAATCACTCAATTGCTACAGAAGCCCTCATTTGCACTCAGTCTTGCAGAGCAGAAGTATAACACATGTACACAGTCTCCAATTTGGTGCTATCAAGACATATACGTTTATTTGATTTTTATCCTGCCTTTATTATTGTTTTTAAGCAACTTAAGGCAGCAAACATATTTAATACTCTTTCTTCTTCCTATTTTCCCCACAACAACCCTGTGAGGGTTGGGTTGAGAAAGAATGACTGGCCCCAAGTGATCCAGTCGGGTTTTCATGCCTACGGCAGGACTAAAACTCATGGCCTCTTGGTTCCTAGATCAGCACTTTAACCACACTTTAATAACCAGCATGAGTGTTTTTCTCAGTTTTATTATGAATTAACTTGATTAACAAATTTAACTAATTTTAACCAGGCCACCATTTTTCTCGAGCCCTGCACAGTAATAATAAGGCTTAACCCAGAGGTGATTTTAAGCATGTGAGAACCCAGATTGTTGGGGGCAATATGCTGATTCTGTAAAACCGCTTAGAGAGAGCTGTAAAGCACTGATAAGCGATATGTAAATCTAATGCTATTGCTATTGCTATATTGTCAGAAACCCCTTGCGAAGATTGCAAATAACCATCACATAACACTGGGATGCTGCTACCATCATAAACACAGGCCAGCTTCCAAGTGCCCAGATTTTGATCATGTGACCACAGAGATGCTACAATGGTCAAGAATTAACCATAAGTCATTTTTTTTCATAACTTTGGTCATTAAATGAATGGCCATAAGTGCAGGACTACCTGTAATTTCTAATGCATCGTGGGGTTTTTATAGCTTATATAACAATCTGAAGGGTGTTTAATGGATGGTACACATTTTTGCATAGTTAAAGTAGTGATGTTTAAAAGGCTGGTGATGATGATAATTGTCTATAAATATTCAATTATGCAATAATTGGAACTTAAGATCCTTAAGAGAAAGATGAAGGCAGATCCCAGTGAAGTAAATCAGGTCAAGCAAATAAATCAGGTTGAGCCATTTGGGTTGCTCTGAGTCATGTCTAATCAAGTAAATCAGGTTAAGATTAGTCTGTCCAAAATGAACAGGTCAAAATAAATTAGGTCATGACTTAATTTTGGATGGTACAAGAAGCAATATGGTTAGCTGTGCTGGAAAAATGATGATTCAGGGGGAAAAAATAACTGCAAGCAATCGAAGGCTTAGAAGGTTTGGCAGAGCCTCATCTGAATCTGAGCCACCTGAAGGTGATACTAAGGGCTTGGCTGTGTGTCCTGCTTATTGCAAACATAAAGGCAATACACTAAGCAATTTTGAGGGACATGTCCTCAAGACGTTGCCTTCACCTCATCCCTTAGATAGTCCTTAGGTAGATGTTAATCAAAAGATAAAACTTAAATATTGACATCTTTTCATGTAAAACAAGGATGCAAGTCTGATAAAGTATTGCTGTTAATCTGTTACTCAACACAGCATTTTACAATACATAGGATGGAACAGTATATAATTCTCACTTGATTTTTATTAGTTTAAAAAAATATAGCTAATACCCATTTTAAATTAAGCTATAAAACAATGGAAAACATTATGAATGGCAACAATGAAGCCTTGCACACAAGAGAAATGCATTTATATTTTATTAAACCAAATTTAAAATTGTTTTACAGTCCCCAAACCAGAGCAATATAGAGACCAGTATTCTAGATTTTTTTTTTTTGCAGACCAGTATTCTAGAATTTTGCAGCCGTTTAAACAATCTTTCAGTGGCTTTTTTTGTGATAATAAATTCACAAAAAGTATTATTTGCAGTTATCCATTTTTTGTTTCCTGACTGTTATTATGTCTGCTATTTTTTTTTCTTTATATCTGTAATTAAGTTAGTAAATTGACATTTTTCCCTTCTTGTTTCTCTTGGAGCCCTTTGTTGTGATAAAATCTCATGGCATAGTTTTTGGGAGAAAGAGCTTGCTTCCGAGAAGGTCAAGATGCTAAGTCACTGCCAGAATTTCATGCCATAGATTTAGTGGAATTGTTTCTCCTTTCATCTTTATGCTCTCTTAAAAGCAGGTCCTTTCATGACTACCAGAGATCTGAGATTTCTCACTTCAAGCTTATGTAAAGCTTTGATACTAATCAATTTCAAACTTGACTCAAATCCAAATGCTTGGTTGGCTCTCAGGAAGCACAGTAAGTCCAGTGTGAGATGATGCCTGTCCTTACACCAAAAACTTTGCCCCGATTTCCAAATATAACCAGTTCCTGTGTTGGAACTGAAGTACTTGGTTTTATATATCATCGACTTCTGCTCTCTACTTGCCTCTGTTCTGTAGAAAGTGAAGACAAAGTTGGCTGGAGTTTGACAGGACTGTAAATGTCATAAGAATGGATTCTCTATAGAAGTCTCTGTTCTGGTAGTAGGAAAACTGACTGCAGCATATCTACTGTTTACATCTCATGCTGAGGAATTCTCTCTTCCAGAAGTCATGAATAGGTCATTGATCTCATAACAAATAAAAGGGAGAACAAAGTAACCTATTCCAGTACAGGTAATCCTTGACTTATTAACTTTCATTTAGTTATTGTTTGAAGTTGCAATGGCACTGAAAAAAGTGTCTTACAACTGGTCCTCTCACTTATGACTGTTATCCCCAGTCACACATTAAAATGTAGTGCTTGGTAACCAGCATGTATTTACGATGGTTGCAATGTTTCAGGGTCATGTGATCACCATTTACAACCTTTCAAGCAAAGTCAATAGGGGAAGCTGGATTCACCTAATGACCTCATTTCATTTAACAACAACAGTGATTGCTTGACAACCATGGCAAAAAAAGTTCATAAAATTTTGATGCAATTCACTTAACAACCACCTGGCATAGCAAAGGAAATCCTGGTCCCAGTTCTGGTCGTATTACTGACCAGAGGACTACTTTAAAAACCTAATAATCCTAGACAAGAAGTTTCCATGTGGAGATTGACCCATGGTTATTTGACCCGTGATAGAGTCAGCAAAACTGGTTACTGAAGAGAGGGAAAACCTCAGAAATTAGAGTCAAAGTGTTACGTAATTGTTAACATGTGCTAGCCATGACAGTACTGTCAATAACCCCCTAGATGGAGGCAATGGGTATATAGTATGTCCCTACATGGAAGCAATGAGTGTCCCCTTACCTGATTGGAAGAGGTGGGGCTCCTGCCTACCTATATAACCCCCCTCCTCACCTCATTCTATGTGCTTGTGCTTTTTTTGCTTTTTGCTTTTCACCATGACTCCACTGGGACAGGCATGCATGCTGACATGTCTGTACCTACTCCCTTAAAGAACCACGCAAGGACTTACATTCCTTTAAACCTTTTATTTTTACAATAAAGACTTTCGATTCAAAGCATCTGCCTCCAGCATCTTCTTGTGACTGGGAGCTTCTCTAAGATCCATGGACCCATCATCACCTCTATCTCAACACAAAAGTACTTCCAAAAAGCAGTGACAGCTTTATAGTAGGAATGAGATCTAGCTCTTACATTGGGCTATTAATCTGGGTTGAAGTTTATGGTAGGGAGGTCTATGGAAAGATTTAGGTGGCAAGTATATGTCCTATTTCATCTGGAAGATTCATTACTAGAAAATCAAAGTATTCTGTTATATAATCGCCATACATTTGATTGCATTATTCAGATTCTCCATGAGAAAAGATTGTTGATCATGGAAAACTATTCCAGAAGATCTTTAGCTTCCTTCAACAGCTGATACTTAAAGCATCTAATAGTTTAAGACTATAGACTAGACTAGACTCTACTTGATGTTCCAGGCACTCTTGGCTATAGATGGTGTAAGAGGAGAGCTGTGTTAATGTATGGTAGCATTTTATTTCTCGCTAATAAATATATTAAAAGGCATTAGCTTTAGTGAACTACATTTCACTTCATTAGATACATGGAACAGTTAAAGTGATGTAGGAGTTAAGTTAGGATGATCTGTTTGTATTGGATGGGAGGGGTAGTTTTACAGAGTGGTATAGCCTAACTCTTTAAAAAAATCATTTATTGTCCTATGCAGTTTGGTTCCTCCTTGGAGCCTTTTGGGAGTGCTTTCCTAGCTATGTGCTAAACCGTTTGAATCTACAGTATGGCTAACTTAATAAAATAAAAATAAATAAAATAAATAAAAAACTTGTTCTCTTGATCTTCTCACTTGAAAGACTTTGTACTTTGTGTCAACTACATCCATCCACTAAGCAGCCCATAATCATTGTACTCATTGATGGATCCACTTATCAGTTCTGATTTAAAAATAACACCTCTCTTGTCCCCTACTGGTAGTTTGTTTCTATCTTCAACACACTTCAAGACATTGTTCTGGCAGTATTTCTTTCTAACCTAACCTGCCACTGAAATCCATTCTGCCCTGTTGACTTATAATGTTAAAAGGAATACACCTCTTCTCAGGTTGGATCAGTTATACATTTGTATAACAATGTGGACTGTTTCTTCCACAGGTCTGTGAATGTTTTTGGTGTGACCAGTTAGCCCTCTACCTTCTCAGTTCCAACTTACATTAAAGGGCACTCTATTAAAGCTACTGCCTGATTTACAGACCTTCGTCTTCAAGATATCTCCAAAGAAGCCAGGCAGTCTACTTCATCTATCCTTATGAAACACTGTGGTCTGGATGTCAGGGCCAAGGAGGAATGGTTACTTTTGTTTTAGAAAAAGAGTATTTCTTCTTTTTACCTTTAAGTAGCCTTGCTGTTCTCCTTTCAACAATATATAGGCAATTAGGGGGGGGGTCAACACCCTTGCTTTTTTTCAACTTGATTAAAGAGTATTCTAAAATGTTGGGCTGATAGGGTAGCTTGTCAGCATGATTCAGGATAATCATGGAAATAATGACATACAAGAAACCCGCTGTGATATAAATTGCAGCTGAGTTGGTTGCTGGGTTAACATTTTACTAAGTAAAGTCATTCTAACAAAATGTACGCTTTCTTTAACATTTCTGCATATTAGTCCTATCTTACCCACTGTTTTTTTATGAATAAGCTAAAACATTAATCCACGTTTTTTTGGTTACTACCTTAGATTTCAAAGATGAAATATTATGTCTGTTTCTATTAAGGAAGCTATTGCTGTATAGACCAGGTTTAGCATTTGTAGAAATCTATTCCATGGTAACATTTACTACTTCATGTTTGATATGTATATATTTAAATGAATTATGTATGTACTGTTGATATTTATATTACAACTAGTTATGAGAGAAACAATCCTGAGACACTTTCATCATGTCCACAATAGTATCTTCAGGAAGTAAGGCATCTGTTTTTATATTTAGGTTTGAGAATCGTTGTAAGAGAGTTGGCTATTGTTAGTGCTTAATCTTCAGTATCTTCAGTTTAATTTTTTAAGCATTGCAACAAGGTTTCAGTATACTGAGTTTTTATTCTTCTTTCATCCAACGTTAATTATTTTGGGTGAGATAACCTTTTAACAAATTTGTGATGAATGATACTTAATTGGAATTAAGTTTTCTACACCAAGAAATCTATTATTTTTCTGATTAAATAACCTTGCACTTATTTAGATAATTTATTTTTAATCTTATCTTGGACAATCAAAATAAGCTCATTTTACTTTCCAGCTGTTTTTTTTGCCCCATCCAGCTGTGCCTAATAACCTGGTTAAAAAAAATCTAAACTTAATTAATCTACTTCCCAAAGAACAACTAATACACCATTTAACAAACAACAAACTAACAACTAAGGAGACAGAACAATGTTGTAGTGCTACCTATTTTGTTTAGCTTCCATTGAAATCAATGGGAAAGCGGCTGTTGATTTTAAATGAGCAGTGCCCTTCCTTTCACTAGTGCATATGCTTGTGGTTCATTGAAAATAATTGTATACAACTATTATACTAAAAATATTAGTGAGAGTGCTTGCAGAATTGGTCAAGCTTCATATGTAAGATACTGAAGGAGAATTAACATTTCTCATATTTTTTGCATTCCCTGATTCATATCTCCTCCTGTTGCTACAAGTTGTGTTTTCCTGACATAGACAGAAAAAGAGGACAGGCCATCCTTTTTCCCTTGCTCCTCCCACTGTTTACTCAGGTGGAAAGATATAGTGAAGATTTATTTTCAATAGACCCAGCCTCATGAAGAAAGGCATAAAATCCTTTCCGGGATGACTATTATAGAGGTGCCAGAACTCTGACATGTAGATTCCTACATGTCCAAATCCTTTAAACTCCATCAATTTCACAAACAACTTTACAAACCATAGACTTTCATATTCCAAGGGACTGGACGCTGTTGGGAATTTGTTGAATAGTAGCTCTTGCCAGCCCAGCCAGTCTGGCTGGCTGGCAGTGATGGCTTCTGGGAACTGAAATTTAGCACTATCAGAAAGGCTACAGTCCCACACCCCTAGTTTATCAGCTCATTCATTTGCCTCAAAGAGAAGAAAGAGATTTTCATCTGACAGCAGGAAACAACAGGGACCATGGACTTTTGGAGAATCCTGCTTAAAGGACTGGACCACAAAGTAATAGCAATAGCAATAGCAATAGCACTGTATTTATATACCGCCTATCAGGGCTTGCAACCCTCT
>JANHJO010003667.1:122443-137557 GCA_032468235.1 Pseudoxyrhopus heterurus | reverse complement strand
AAAACATTAGATAACTAATAAAATCAGTATTTAAAAACACAATACACACACCATTCGCTTCAGCCCCAAGCCTGCCGCCTCACCCTCACACATGCATGTTTGTTCCCCGTGCATGTGCCCTGCGCATGTGCAACAGAGACCCAAAGACTAGCTGGCATGGCGGGAGGCATGATGCATATGTGGTGGAGCTGAGCTGGGGCGACGGCTCATGTGCCCACAGAGAGGGTTCTGCATGCCACCTTTGGCACACGTGCCATAGGTCCACCATCACAGCTCTATACAGTAGTGGGTTCTTAGAAGTGGGAGCAATTTACTGGGGCAGCTTGAAACCTTCCCTGCCGGCCATTGATTTTGCTTGTGGGAAGCCAGCAAATGCCTATTACATGATGTGGCCATAATCATGACCCAGACACTCAAATGCCTGGATTGTGATCATGTGACCATGGGGATGCTGTGACACCTGTAACTTACAGAATTGGTTGTAAGTTAATTTTTTCAGTATCATTGTAACTTTGAACAGTCAATGAATGAATGGAAGTAAGCCGAGGACTATTGGTACTGTATCACCCATCTAGAAAGGGCAGAAGTGTTTGTTTATATTTTTGTTTATTAATATCTCTGTGGGTAGAGAAATGCAAGAGCAAAATGGCCAAACTCAGATGCATTAAAGAAGGAGATTCCAGGGATCTTGGGGCAGGATATCTCTTTCTACTACTATTTATTATTTTGATGGCATGCCTCACAAATGAGCTGGTTTTGGTTCACTGTAACAGGTAGCATTGATCATCCTTTCCAAAATCAGGACTGTAAAATAGAAGACGAAAAGAGGATGCATGTTGTAATCTTTCTGCTCCTTTAGCAATTAATTGCACAGAAAAAGGTAGTCTGAAAGACATAAGTGAAAAATGTATTGAAAAATAGAAAAAGGAAAAAGTGAGAACAATAATCAGGATTGGGGATTCCTTAATAATCTCATAGCCACCTTAAAATTGCTTCTGTACCTTATAGCAGAGGTTCCTAAACTTTTTGCTATCACACCTCTCTTTAGTGTGAACAGCTTCTCTAAAATTCCAAACACCAAAATGAATACAAATGTACAAAGAAAACAATACCATGAAAGTATGTAATGTAACAATATAACTAAAAATTCTTCACTCACACAGACACACACACTGAAGTGTTTGCCTGTACCTTCCTAACATACAGACAATGAAAAAAAATTAAAAACATAAGTTGAAGGAAAGTGCAAAAAGAAAACAAAACAAGGAAAGCGGCACACCATGGAAATATACCCACCCACCCACCGCCGTTCACAAGATTAGTGGTATACCCCAGACTTTACATTTAAAAAAGAATAAATTATTTTAGAAAATACCCAGAAATTCTAGGGAGCCAATCAGTCAGAGAATGTGATTTGTTCTGCATGGGGGATGATGGAGAAAGAGAAAGGATTTGCACTGGTTATTGAAATGATTAGCTCCTACCTTTAAAAATCATCAGATCTGATATAAGTAGTCCTCAGTTAATGATGGCATTTGGAACCAAGAACTCTGTTACTATGCAACCTGGTAGTAAAGTTCAACATCACATGACCATGTTGACTTATATTGGCAATTCTAGTTGCATTCATTAGATACTCCCACACAATCATTAGGCATGACATCACGTGATTGCCACTTGTGACCTCCTGGTTTCCAGTTGACTTGCTTATCGGAAACTAGCAGTGAAGGTCGCAAATGGTGATCACATGAGTGTAGGATGCTGCAACCATCATATCTGCGATTGTCACAATTGCAAGCTATTTGCTAAGTATCTGAATTGCGATCATGAATTGCAGAGATGCTGCAATGGCTACAACTTCGAGGACCAGCTGTAAATCTGGTTGTTCAGCACCACTGTAACTTTGAACAGCTACCAAACGTTAATCAAGGACCATCTGCACTGTGCTTGGATATATTCATGCCAAATAAAACTATTAATAAAACTATTTGGCAATTCGAATCTCACCAGGCTGAAGGTTGACTCAGCGTTCCATCCTTCCAACATCAGTAAAATGAGGTCCCAGATTGTTGAGAGCAATATGCTGACTCTGTAAACCACTTAGAGAGGGCTGTGAAGCCCTGTGAAGCCGTATATAAAGTGCTATTGCTACTAATACAGAAAAAGGGGATCCCTAGATACCACTCCACTAGAGGCACCTAAAAGTAGGAAACACTTTACCCATTAATGATTCCTTGTCTTCTGAAGCCAGTGCAAAGGTGAACTAATGAGAGTATGTGACTAATTAGAATTAGTCCTTTATTGTCACTAGTTTGTGTTATTGGGCATAAGGTCCCAGCTGTTGCAAATAATTAAATTTGCTTTGGGGGCTCATTTTGAAATTAAACATTGAAAATGGCCGAACAGTCTCAGAGCAATTGGAATTTTTTTACAGCATGATGTAGGACGCGAGTAGTTTAAAAATGCACAAGTTGATGAGTACTTCTTTGCTGGATTGTTGGATATCTTGTATACATATATACATACTTTGTTGACCAAAGCAGTTGTGATTCCAAAAGTTTCAAATTCAAAGTTGTACAGATTTGTTGAAAAAAAAAAAGACAATGAACATAGTGGCATTTATTTTTAAGCAAATATACATAAAATTGGGAAGCATATCTTAGTGTTCTCCTTCATGGGTCTCCTTCCTGCCAGGCCCATCCCTCCTGTGCCTTGGAAGGAGGCTGCCCTGCCAAGGATCTACTGGTCTTTTGTCATGAACAGGATGCCTCAGCTGTGAGTTTTATGAAGGAGTTTTTTAATATGCTTTTTCCTTCTTTTTAAATTGTTGGCTTGTTCTTTTTTGTTCTTTTTATATTTTAATTGTTTGTAAGCTTCCTAAAATCATATATATGAGAAGGGCAGCTATATAAATTTGAATAATAAATAGATATTCCAAGCTAATAGTAAAATCACAGTCATATTGATGGATCAAAATACCTACTTCAAACAAAATTATAGCTTCGTAGCTCACTAGTTTATTTTTTACCTATTTAACTAATACTTTAAAAGAAATTCTAGAAGTGAATTATATTTGTATTTCAGAAGGTTTGACAGTCTTTGAAGTACTGCAACATGATAGTTAAAATAATTATTGTATAATGCTATTGATTAAAAGGAGAAAGACTATAATTAGACCTTTTAATATATTTCTTTATAACATGGAGCATTTGGCAGGTTTGGGAGTCACTGTTCTATTATACATTGCATATATATGAGGACTAATTTGTTATACTTACATTCTGTATGCTCTTCTTCATTCTTCAAATGCTTTGACTTCCAAGTAGATGATGATCATGCCCACATCTGAAAAAGTATTAGTCAAAGATCTGAAGGGGAACAGGGTAAATTCACATGTCTAACATTTGAAGAGGGATAATATGTAAACTTCTATATTAAAAGTCTTCAAGTCAAGATGATGAATGTAAAGTTTAAATAGAAAGTATAATGGGCTAAACAGAAACCTGGGAGCATTTATTTTTCAAGGAATTCTTCATCGTAGAGTGCAGAGTGCCATAATAAAAGCATAAAAAGAGACTTAAGACATAATCTGCGAAGTAATTTAATGATAGGAAATATCCTTTCCTATCAAAAACTGTCTAAATAGGTGGTTAAATTATAGGATGACAACTGAGTTAAAGGAGTACTAGAGCTCAAACGATTTCAAAAATCTTTGTGTGTCTTTTGATCTGACCAGTTCCACTTTATGTTCTAACTTCTTCCTATTTTTCTTATAAACAGAGCAAATATGGCTAGAAATTTCTCTCAACATCATCATTGTGGTAGTTGCCAACTTTGAATTAAAAATGTCTAAGCAAAGCCTTTCCTGTTTTGATACCTTAGATGGTAGGAAATAGCAATGGAATTTACTCATTGCCAAGGTTAAGTGGAGCTCTTTCAGTTAGCTAGTCCGGCACTTTATCTCTCCTTTTGTTATAGCTGTTGCTGTAGTATTTCCCTTGGGTGAAGATGTGAGTAAAGACATATTCTGGCCACTATAGATCCCATAATTCTGTAGTAGAATTAACTTCAGCTTCTGAACAATCTGTACTGAAAAAGAAAAAAAAAGTTGGCAGTTTTTATAAATATGAAGATATGTTGAAAACACATATTGGAAATGCCTGTTGAAATCTTATTTAGGCATGTGTTTGGGTTTTAAATGAACTTGTAGTTGAAGATTTAGGCTCAGATAATGGAATACATTTCTTATATACCTGTTTGCTCTAAATTTTGCTCAGTTTGCATAATGTGTCCCAGGTGGACAATTGGTTGCTATAAGTTGCTTCCATTTCTTATTTGTAGGCTCAAGAATCCCCCAAGGTCAAACTGCTGAAATTTGGCATCAAATCACCAAATAATATGAGAGTTATCTTTTTTCTGGGACAGGAAACTCAGCTTTGTAATACCTCTAACAGGTTTAAATCAGTTTTTTAAAAATAATAATACACTCAATCACACCTCACTCAGGAAGTGATGGAAAATTTCTGCTTTGATATGTTTTGATATAATCATTGTGGCATTGCCTCCTATGTCTCTCAGTGGCTAAACATTTTTTTAAAGAGTAACTCTCAACTGAGTTTCTTACCCTAATTTTGCAGTTGACAAAATGTAGATTTTTCTTAGTATGGTATTCTTTCTTTAACATGAAGTATACATATTGTTCTGATTGTATATCGACAACAATATTGTTAAAATTCAGCAAAACATAGATATACAGTAACTAATGATATAATAACAAATTGGTTACTTATTCTCTGTTCCTTACTGAATTTTGTTTCAAAACTTAAAAGACAGCTTGATTGTGAATATATGGCCAAAAGTTATTTAATTTTGGATATAAAATTAAATACAGATCTATCCTTGGACAGATCTTGAATGAACAATGCATAATATTAAGTTTAATACATCTGAAATGTTGCATCCTACATATGGCTTTGGGCCTTATGAAATCATACACCAACAGATTATCCTGGATATATTGGAAAGACATCGTGTTCAGCCGAAAGCTATCTCTATGAGCATGCCATTACTAACGCTGTCTCTGTTTTTCTGTCTGTATACATTTTCATTCCAATGTGGAACTAAAAAACTTGGAAGAAATACCCAATTTCAGCCTCATCATATATACAAATATTGTGAACTCTGGACCAATCTTCCAACTTTGGAAAAGTACACTGCAGCATCATTATACTAGATACTGTACTTGTAGTCTTAAAGGATCAGATAAGCATTGGAAGATTAGGTGAAGAGAAATTATGATACTGTCTGTGCTAGTACGGATGCAAAGTGTGAGAGAAATGAAGACACAGCTGGAAAATCAGTGAGACTTTCATGATTTATTCATACAGTGATAATGTCTTCTCTTTAATCTGTTACTGTTAAAATGTACTGTATAGTACAAATGCAGTTCCAAGTGTGTGACTATACTTGGTTTGATGCAATTTTGATGTAATAATTATGGAGCCACTTTGTCACTTCCTGATGATTTTAGATTGTGTACTAAATTTTAAATTCAGAATTTATATATACTAAAACTTGAGGAAGGTAAAGACTTTAAAGAGTTGTATTCCCATTTAATTATGTGTCATTGATAGCAAACAACTCTAATATGGTTAGTGGTGGGTTTTTAGGAAGGACTTTTATAAATTATAATTATGACTACTCAAACTGAAAATGGTATTACTTTGGAACTGTAAACTCTACTTCAATAGAAAGTATCAAGACTTCTCTGAAGTTGGACTGTTAAGAAAGTATCCATTTGTTGCTGGTCTGATTTCCAGTTTTCACAAATTTTCATGTAAAAGGCTTGTAGGGCAGATTATGCAAACAAACATCTCTGGCCCTCAGTTAGTAGTTATTCTTTCTCATGTACTGCAGTATAGTACAGGTAATCCTCAACTTATGAGCTCCACAATTGAGCTCCAAATTTATGTTGCTAAGTGAGAAATTTGTTAAGTGAGTTTTGCCCTATTTTATGACCTTTCTTGCCACAGTTGCGAAGTGAATCACTACAGTTCTTATATTAGTGACATGGTTGTTAAATGAATCTGGTTTCCCCATTGACTTTGCTTATCAGAAGGTTGAAAAAGATGATTACATGACCCTGGGACACTGCAGCCATCATAAATGTGAGTCAGTTGTCAGGTATCCAAACTTAGATTTGTCTAAGTCATGTGATCATGGGGATGCTGCAACAGTCATAAGTGTGAAAAATGATCATAAGTCACTTTTTTTCAGTGCTATTGTAACTTTGAACGGTCTCTAAGCGAACTCTTGTAAGTTGAGGACTACCTGTAGTTGGGAGCAGATAATATAAGTTATTTATTTCATATTCTCTTTTTTTAAGCTGAGCTTTTTTCAAAGCCTGTCTGACTTTTAGGGGAAAAGGAATTGAGCCATTTGTCAAGATTGAAAATACCTTTTTGTATATGCTTGCTTATTATCCTTATAATACAGAGAGACATGTTCTCAGGTGGCCACAGAGATTGCGACAGAAAAAGTTTTGATTTGTTCCTGCCCAGCTTGATTCTGTGAATATGTTGGACAATGCCCAATAGATGGCTGGTTTTGAATGTTACCTTATTCTCAGGTTTAGGCAGTTCATTTTTTTATATGAAGGAAGTGCATGTGTGTGTCCATATGTGTTCTGACCCAGATCTCCAAACACGACAAACCCACTGACATGAACTCAAAAGATTCCTTTATTAGGAATGCAAGCAGCCCTGGCAAAAAGTTTCTCTCACAGGCTAACAAGTCCGTCCGTCCGGAAGATGAATAGTTGTCTGCCACACCTATTCATCTCCACCCCCTGCCTTTTATCCCCAGAGCTAGGGTGCAGCCTCACAAGCAGCAGTGGCTCTTCCTTCCCCAGGATTGGCCCACAGCTTTCTACTTCCTTCTTCTGCCTTCTATGCAGCCATGCATCAGGCACTGGACCCAGGTGTTCCTCCTCTTCTTCATCAACCACCTCCAGACCTGGGGGCTGTTGACTCTCCATCTGAGGACTGACGGATGGCCCAGGCTCTGCCTCTGTCTCTCTTTCTGCCAGCTCCATTCCCTCTTCCGGGTCAGAGCTCCCAGGTTGCCCTGATGCTGACCCTGACTCCCACACCGCCTCCTCCTCCTCTGATTCGGCTGTGAAGGAGCCGGATATGTGCATACGCCCAACAATATGTTCGTGCAGGAACATGCTGTTTAAATGCTCAAGAAATAAATAGAATCAATGGGAAACCACCCTAAACATCTATTTTTTTTTACTGACATTTTAATGATAACAGTATACATAGTTATTTGGGAGAAAGTTCATTGAAAGTGCCTTTTTTTTGAATAGTCATGTTTAGGGTTGTACTGTTTACCAACTTGTCAATTTTCTCATTACATTACATTGAATTGGATGCCTCTTCAGAAGCAGGCTAGAGATTTAGAAGGATAATTCAGGGATATGTCTTTCTTTATGATTTTTTAATGGAAAAAAAATTAATGGTTGATGCTGCTGCTTAGAAATCTACTTTACAGGTAAAATACTGTACATCTCTAATTAACTCCATTATATGTACAAAGCTTTAGTGAATATTCATTTAAAATGTTAAAATCACACAGTTATAGGTTACTACAAGAACATCTAGAAGGAGTGTGCCGGATCTAGTAAACTCTATGCAGTTCTTTAGAGCAGTACTAAATGGAGATAAACTTGAATGGCTAAATAAACACCAGCTTACTCTGGGTATAAGGCAATTCAAGATAATACTGTTTGATTCTGTTTGTCAGATTTTCAAGGTTCTAGTATAATGCCTTTTAACTATAGAGTTACGATACTGCTTGCAATGTTTGTTTCCTGACCTGGCCTACCTGAAAGGACAATGACAAATACTAAGGAAGCACATTTAAATAATTAAATATTTTTTAGAAGAGAAGAGGGGTGATAGAGGACTTAGTCTCTTAATTAAAGAAATCTGTGGCAAACTTTTAGGGTGGGATTTTTTTTTAAAAAAAGGAAGCAGTGTAGCAGTGTTGCCAGTTAAAATTCCATAGAAACCCCCAGCAGCAATGCATATTTATAGTTTTCTAATCACCATGGTACCAAGGGACTGCTGCTGTATAGCTAAAATCCATGTTAGCAGATTACACGAATGTATGGTGATTTCATCTGCCTTTCTTCTCAGAGGGATGAAAACATTTAGTACCTGATTCATCATTATAATTATGTATTTGTTGATTAATCTATTTGTATTCTAGAATCTAGATAGACAATAAGGTTACACAGATATTTTTATATTGTACGTCGTCAGTTGTGAATCTTTCTAAAATGATTAATTTTCAGCCAAGTTATTGATATAGTAGTAGCACTTTTGATTTCAGTGAGTGGTAGCATAGTCAGTAAAATTTCTTTTTTATCTGGTCAGCTATCTGCATTTGATTTATGTATGATATTGGCCACAATGAAATGTTAGCTTTCCATGTCTTCTTGAGACACATTTAAATGTACTTTGTAGGGTTTGCTGGGACATGCAAATGGAATATTAGCAAAGGAGCTTACTAGCAGCTTGATTAGGATGCTGTTAGAATGCTAACACTGCATATGAGTAGGAAACACATATGCTTCATAAATTTAAATATGGGTAAATGAATTTAATTTTGTTATGCATGTGGTAAACTTACCAAAGTAAAGCCTTTCATATGGCTTATATCTTGTAGGAATGGGGTTTAAAAGTGGGAAAAAATACAGTAACTTTGGGGGCATATTTTAAATCTACGTAACCTAACATTGGAATTGATGAATACTGCAGTGCCTGGTTAGAGAGTTACTTGTCTGTAGCAACAGTAACTCTGAAGTATTCCAAGTTATGTTGATTATGTATAGTGTATTATTATTGTGCCAACCTTGCATTTTTGAACTTGATTTTCTAAAATTTATTTATTTATTTATTTGTTGGAATTTTTATGCCGCCCCATTCCCAGAGGACTCCGTGCGGTTAAAATGCTGATATAGCCAGCTGATCTAATTTTTCTAAATCAATATGCCTAATAAATTCAGTCTTGGGGTCTATTAAGATTATAAGCTGTAAGCTATAATAACTGGTAGTTTATTCCTACAGGAATATGTAGGCTATTGACACAAGGAACATTAAAAATATCTAGTAGGTTTGAGAATAGGTTTACAGAAAATGCAATTATCAGTTAATAAGAATTCGGTTTTCAGAATATGGAGCTATAACATGCTTAATTATTGTCAAATATTAAATACTGGAAACCAACAATCAGTGTTAATTTTATGATTTAGACAACTTTGTAATATGCATATATAGCATGTATGATTAGATGAGCAATATGAGGATCAAAATATACTAATACTGTAGTATCTCTGGAAACCAAAGGGACCTTCTGGTGAAGAAGCTTCTTGGATGAGAAGTAAAATGTCTTCAAGAAAAATCAAGAAATTCCAGTTGCCATTTGAAAAAAGCAACCATGATCTGGATGACTGAAAACCTTCATAAAGATATATCTCTGAAAACATTTACTTCAATTAGAAATCTATTGAAAATAATGTATATTGAATCTTTTTTAAAGTTTCAACTCTTTTCCTGTGTTAAATTGACTTTATGGGGAAACCCAATTTTGAAAATTGGGAAAAAGATAATAATATGAAAAAATGTGGATGGAAGTGGGAATATTGACTTTAGACTTTTTTTTTTTCTCACTTGTGTCAGAAGCACTGAGGCGCTTCTAGGTTGAAAGAATTAGCCAGTGACATCACCATTGCCCAGTTGCTGGGCTCCTTTCATGTCCTGGCAGGAGCTGGAGCAAAGGACAAGAGCTCACTCCTCCCCGTATGTACTTTGGATATATTATGCAAAGACCTACCTCTGGAGAAGGTTCTAATGCTGGAAAGTGGAAGGAAAGGGAAGAAGAGAACAATTAATATTTTTAATTATACTGGTGATGGATGTACCGTGGGAAGACTAGAAGGACCATGTTGGGGACAGATTGTCATGAAGAAAACCTGTATGGTTACTAACAGTCAGTGCTGATATGTTGGCATGTAATCAGTCAAATCAAATATATTTTTGTAGTCATCACCTGATTTATTTAGTATTGTTGACAAAGGATGCTTAGGTTCCTCTCTCTTTATTTTCTATTTATTTATTAAGAATATTTATATTGCCATCGAACTCACAGATGGTGACTCCGGGAAGCTTATAGAAGTAAAACTTCAAATACAAAACCCATTAATTCCACTGTGTATGGCATGTCTTTCATTTCCTGGGCTATTCCACTGATGTGGTAGTAGTGGCATATTCCCAGATGTACTGTGCCCCAATACAATATGAACAGAAGACCTGAAATAGTTTGCCAGTTTCCCCCCGTTGCCTAGCTATCAGATCTAAGCCAAAGATGACACAGTAAAATCCAATCAAACCTAGTTCTTTATTTGCTTATGACTAATAGACAGAATCTCGCCAGACTAAAGCTATAACCTTTTAACTTACTAGACATATTCTGGGAGATTCCAGAATGTGGCTACCCTGAACCTTTTCCTCCCTCCCCAATCCAGTTCAGGACTGCATAGTCTCTGATCTTGGGCCTTCTCTGGAATGTGCTGCTTCCTCCCTGGGAAGCCGCAGTGCTACTGCTGACACCCCCCCACCCCTCAATCCTCCTCCAGCTGTCCATTCCAGCACACTGGAAAAAGCATTGGGACTATAACTTTCAGAGGTCAAGGTGAGCAGTGCCTACTGGTTAAGTATTCTGGGATTTGTAATCCCAGTGCACTTGGAGGATAGCCATTGCGAAAAGCTGTTCTGCAGCAATAAGGAATAATACAATTATCACTTGTTGCCATCACTTTTAACTTATCATGGACACCTGTCAATGTAATTCTTCTCTTTTTATATAGTTAAACAGGTCTTCCATTTAATACTTCAAAACATTTCGAAATGCAGCTCTGTCTTTTATGCTTTTAAAAATAAAGTTGATGCATTATCTTGGACAATAAAATGGTAATGGTGTTCAGAGTTTTTAGAACAGAATTCTCCCTAGGCTAGCAAGAAATTAGCAGCATTATAACTGTAACTAGTTATGGGTGGAAGAAATATTTCAGGGTTCAAATGGAAACTCCCTCCCAAGTAACCACCAGTGTTAAATAATTAACTATCACCTGTAATTGGAACTGTGTGTCATTAGATTAAAAAATATATAAATTTGTGTGGTACCTGAACCACTGATGACCAGTTAGCTTTATCACTCTTTATTCCTTCTGTACAGATAAAGTTTTAATTTTTATTTAAAATGTATGAATGCCTCTAGGATATACCTTTTTCTTGTTTTCATCATATTATTGTAGCATCATGCTATCCCCACTTTCTCTTGAAGCAACAGCTATGGAGTTTTCTTCTGTCTCAAAGTGATTGATGAATTGTGCTGGGTGTTGTAACTTTTTCTCGTGCTAAATGGCAAAGATTCTGAAATACCCCCTTCAGTGAAGATTATTTCCCTCATATCATAAAGTTAGGATATGTCCATATATTAATGAAAGACATTTTTTTTAAAAAATGTACTTGAGTTTACTTTCAAAAGCACAAACTAGATTGTTCGTGTTGATTTTATGCAGTATGTGAATCAGCAATGCTAGATTGGATAAAGATAATAGTTGTGGTTTTCCACTGAGTTGAAGATGATTCAAAAGAAAGGTCTTCATCCTATTTCTGCTTCTGTAAGCATTTATTTTTAAATGTTACAGTTGTAAAATGTGCTTAACTAGAATTAACTGTGGGATGACTTAGTGTATGCCATAGGAGGCAAAGTGTTTTTCAAATGGCTTTCACTTTTTTAAGGTTGCCTATTTCCAACTTAAGGTATATTAGAAGAAGAGAACCATATTTGCTTATTTGTTCCCTTGACAACTTTTCAACTACTTAAATGGATTTAGTTTGGCAATGATCTTTTTTCCAAATAGAATGCCTGCTTATTAAAGACTGGCTCCATGGGTATCTAGATACTAGGCACTGCTGAGTTTTGAGGTGTGAATCCTGTATATCTACATAAATTTCTGCCTTTTACTTCTGCTGTGTTCATAGATTCCAATGGGCTTCGTATATGGACTTCAAGCCTTGGAGGTAGCAAGATACTCAGCAGAAGGTAAAGAGGAGTGCTGCCTTCTGGCATCATAATGTGTGCGAGTGTGCACCAACATAGTACTGTGCAGTCCTTGAAGGTGAAAAATAAATACATGTATAACATCAGGGTCCTATTTAGTAGTCAGTCATGTCATTAGACTGCCTGTTTGAGCTGTTCATATAATCCATGAAACTAAGAAGGCCCTTTCATTGGTGTCTACTCTACCTCTACATTCCATTCTAAAAGGGTCCACTGGTAACAGTAGGAATAAAGGGACAGAAATGAAGGGAGTAAGGGAAAATAGAAATTTCAGATGTAATTTTCACATGCATGTCTCTAATTTCTGGGTGGATATTTATCTGAGGCTTTCTGGAACCATATAATAAGTTAAACTAAAATCAAACATGTGGTTTAGCACGATGCATGAATCCAGCCTAAATAAAAGCTGAAGTTCTGCACAATAAATATATGTTATATTGGTTCTTATCTTACTCCATGTGACTTAAGGTTGCAGAATTTATTAGACTCTTTAATTCCTTACACTTCGTTAGCACTTAACTCTTTTTCTTAACATGGAAGTGAGAAAATTTGTGAAATATTTAATTTCAAACCCTCTATTTATTGCAGTGTGAGATTTGATAGAGAACTTTGGTGATAATCTCTTTTACATTATCCTTAAACTGAGATATTTGAAACTTTTGCTGTACATAAACTCATCAGGAACAAATGGAAATAAATATTCTTTTCCTCAGTGATAATGTTTTAGTTTCAACAGCTGCTGTGTGTCTGCTTTTACTGCAGTAATTGCAATTAAAGATTTATATGACTTAGGCTATGTAAATAAATTTATGGACAATAATGAAGAGTGGCTGCTTATGACAGTATTTGAACTGGGCCATTTTATGGTTGCTTGAAACTTGGAGTCATTGTTGGATAAGTACCATTTATATGTAAGAAAAATATTAAATAATTATGCCAGGCAGAACATAGGATAGTTGCATTTAGAATTTCACTGCATATACACAGATGGTTTGTGACTGAATTTTACTTCCTGAGGTAAAGGAGAATTATAAACATAAATGTGCTTTAGTTCCTTTGGAATAAGTACAGGGAACTTATCTTTTATGGTGATCCTAGGTGCTCAGGTATGCATCATCTCTCTTGTCTTGCTGCTGAAATGTACCTCTGTGCCTAACTATGTAGAGCGTATGAAAAAAAAATATTCTGCAGAATTGCAAAATAAAGATGGTTCTTTTGTGGTTTCAGTTCTGTTAAGAATTTTTACTGCTCCATACTGTGTAACAATGTTCAGTGCATGTTATATCTGCAAGAAGGCTGAAGTCATTAGTTTTAGGAATTCCTTTTCCTGACAAGAATAGAATTGGCTTCAGAGGTGGCACTCTCAGCAGGAAATTATTTTAGGATTGCAATAATAGTATGTGGCTGAACAGCCTTATTAGAAGTTCAGAAGAACTGAAGGTAAACCAGAGGTTCTTTTAGATGAATTCTCTGCCCTTAAGGCAGGTTCCCTCAGATTTCCTTTAACTTCCCTAATGCATATTATAGTTCTTCAGGACAACACTTTTGAATATCGTATCAAGTTACATGTACTCAGATAACCCAATTTAGCTTGGAAAAGGCAAATAGATTCTTATTACCTGAGCTGAACTGGGAACTTTGTTATTTTGCCTTTTCCAAGCTAAATTGGGTTATCTGAGTGCATGTAACTTGATACGATATTCAAAATCTATTGTTTTCTAGTGAAATTGGTTGTGGGGCTGCTATAATTTGAGAGGGAAAGTCAAGCACTCCTGGATTGCAGTAACCCACAGAGTTGGTTTCTTATCTCGGAATACCTTGCCTGGCATAGAACTACAATATGGTAGTTTTGAACCACCTTTGGGATATCACTTGTCCAAATTGACACAACACTCAAAATTGGATCCTGACCCAGATTTGGGGACTTTGTTTTCACTTAAGATTTATTACAGATTTACTTCACACTAGCTTTCTTTTGTCTAGATCAGGGCTATCAAACTCGGATGCATCACATGCTGGCCACACCCACGCCCGGTTTAGTGAAGGGGAAAAAAGTCCCGATATGTCATGTGATGCCGCCGTGACGATGTGAGTTTGACACCCCTGGTCTAGATGCTCATTCTAGGATACCATTCTGTTAATGAAGCTAATCCTCTGTTCCAGCCTCTAAAAACAATATCCTTTAATTCTTAGGTTAAAGTATGCTGGAAACTGGAGAACTGTCAAAGGAAGCTTTCTTGGTTTGGTGGCAGATCATTTCAATTTCTAGTGTTCTACAGATGAAAAGGAGGGGGGTAGAGTCATTCTTTTTCACTGATTTTAATATGAGAAAATAAAATGAAACCCAAGAGATAGAAAAAGTAGTAAAATAGTTGCAAAAAATAGTTTCCTATTTAATCATTCATCTTAACAACTAGTTTGATGTAAGAATGATCAATGTCCCTGCTTATTTGCAGTGTCTTCTCCCCAGCCTGCAACTGTGCAGAACATCCAGGGCAAGGAGTTAAAGGGCTCAGCAAGGCATCAAAAGAATAGTGTGTAGTTGTTTAAAAAAATATGCATATTCAGCAAAAAATCTCCCAGTTATAAAAGATAATATTTTGTTTTATAGCACAGTCTGTTACTTATCAGCCGTGTGGAATTTCTCTGAGTGGGGCAAGATATTTTCCCCCAGATAAAACCATGATTCTGTAAATAACCATCATGCTCAATTATACTTGATTTTAATAATAGTTTGCCATGTGCAATTTAATCAGATGCTTAACAAAAATTAAAATCTGTATTTTAAATTCTATTTAAATTCTAAAATAGTTTTCTGTGAGGGTAGATTCTTGTAAAAGAACAATTTCTTTTTAGATCCGTGTCCCTCCTGGCTGATTAAAACTTCCAGGATGGTGACTTCCAGGGGGTCCAGACAGCATC
>JANHJO010003667.1:44394-58138 GCA_032468235.1 Pseudoxyrhopus heterurus | reverse complement strand
TTCAACTCCCAGAATTCCCCAGCCAGCAAATTCTAGGAGTTGAAGTCCTCCAGGCTTAAAGTTGCCAAGGTTGGAGACCCCTGCACTAGAAAGTTAATGTTTCCGAATGGCCAAGTCAAAGCCCAGACCTTAACCCTATAGAAATATGGTGGAAGGACCTGAAAGTAGGCCTGTAAGGAATCCCACCAACATGTCTGTGTTGAAGCTGTTCTGTAAGGTGGAATGGGCTAAAAATCCTGATGTGCAGGATTGATCAACAGTTATTGAAAATGTCATGTTGCAGTTATTGCTACTGAAGGTGGGTACATCACTTTTGCCACACACCAATATGTAGCTTTGGATCACTTCCCTCAATAAATAGATGAACATGGTTTTGACTTACTTATTGAATTGGGTTCTCTTTAGTTTGATAGATCACATTTTAGGTTATATTTATGCAGAAATGGAACATTCAATAGGTTTCACAAACTTTCAAGCACCACAGTAAGTAAGATGATCGTACATTTATGAGAGAATCAGCTTCTTTTATAAGAATTGTATTATATTTTATAGGCAGACTTGACAATTGGGTACTACTTCATTCCTAAGTAAGTGGAGGTTGTTTTCCTGCTTCAGCTCTCTTTGTCTGCTTATAACAACATTGAAGGAAAGAAGTCTAGAAAATAATGAGCAAATAGGGATAAAATTGATGTTTCTTTGATGTTACTGTCAAAGCTATAGGGGGGGAATCATAGTGACCATCCCTTTTTCAATTGTTTCAAATAGCTTGCGATTGAGAAGCAAATACACAGATCACAATTGAGTTAAGAGTTGAAATCAGTGTGCTGGTGGGAGAAGAGATTATTGTACTTATTTATTTGCAATATTTGTATATGTCCCCAGGCATCAGATTCTGGGCAAGGTAGCAAGTGTGTTAGATTTATTTCCCCAGGAAAATGTGGTTATCATGAACTTCTGATTACAGAACTAGAGTTATCCCACTTTCTTAACAGAACACACACACACACACACACACATCCATTAATGTTCATTTGGCATGTGTATCAGTGGGGATGACTCACATAGCAATAAGTGATCAACCTACAATCTAGTGCACCTCTTCTGGATGTTGCCAGTTATAGACAAAAGACAATTCCAAAATCATAATCTTCAGAGTATTGGCCTTCACATCACTGATGCCATTATGTTGTGAATCAATAAAAGAAGCATACTTACTTTGGCTATAATTCTCAGTACTGTTTGTTTTACCCGCCTAGGTGTGCGTTTGATCCTAGGTAGAGGCAGATATTTGCTTGGGCGGGGGGTTGGACTCGATGACCTACAAGGTCCCTTCCAACTCTGTTAATCGGTTAAATCTGTCTGTTATAAAGCTCCAATGGGGGATATCCTTTTTTGCATTGTTTACCTGGTTATCAGTTGTTTCAATAACAGATCATCATTGAGAAGAAAATGCAAAGCTTCCAATTTTGCTTAGATATCTGTTGTGTGTGTGAAATCAATATGGTTGTGTGGGTGGAGAGGGTAATTTTATTTCATTTGCATAGGTGTGTATGGGTGTTAGAATGTTTGGTTTGCTCCATAATTGCACTAGCTTATGCTGTATGTTTATCTTTGCTTTACCTATGTAAGTTTTTCACTTAGTAATTTTTGAACATGCAATAGAAAAGGGCGTTGTATTCTCCCTGCCACCATCTGATCCAAATATAGTTTTTTCAGTGCTTGTCATACATAGGGATGGGTTTCGGATATACTGTACACGAAGAGGCAACCAGAGACATTGGTTGAGTTACTGCCAATGCCTGTAATGCCTTTTACCTAAAGCTGCAATGCTGAATCTGTTGTGTCAAAATTGCTCTCAGTCTTGCACTACTAAGCAATATCCTGAATAACTGCAGCCGTAGGAACATTTCTTTCAACTCTTTTTTTTTTTTCCTTTTCCATCCACCTTCAAAAATGGGGAATAGCTTAGCAAAGTGTTTACAGGCATTTTGTATCTGCTGTACAAAAATCACGAGGATAGTTATTTTTCATGATGAAAATGAAGGCAAATATACGTGTCCCAGGATAATGTTGCAGGATCCAATCTGGGTCAATTCACGAGGACCAGAGGTTTAGTCTTCCAAGCTTTCGGACTTGTGCTAGAGCCCACCTGAGGATGGGCTTCAGCACAAGTCCAAAAGCTTGGGAAGACAAAACCTCTGATCCCGGTGACCGATCCAGATTGGATCCTCCATAATTATTTTTCTTCAGTTGCTGTGCCGAACAACAGGACATAAAAAAAAGGCATCCACACATTTAACCATCTCCGAAAGAAAAGGGCTGGCTTTCAGGTTGTTAAGTGAAGCATATTTTTGCTACTTCTGTAGTTTGGGTGCATTGAAGCTTCACATGCATAACAGACAGGATGAATTGTTTTCACCTGATATCCAAATATCTGAGTCTTCTTTCAGAATGCAAGCTCTGATATATGTTGTTTGGACACATTTGATCACTTTTTCTTTTGATACACATTTTAATCCATTACACACACACACACACATATGCATAAACACACATAGTAAAATAAGCCACACCTTACACTTGTTTTTGGAAGTACCCCCATCCTCCAATCCTGGGTTTCTTTGTGCAGACTGTGTTATCCCCATTCCTTATTTTCTTGTGCTGATTTTTCCAATGCAGCTAAAGATTCAGAGCCCTGGGTTGTTGGTCCTCTGAGGTAGGCCAGGTCTTGAAGTAAAGTAGAATCCTGAAAATTTCTTCTCAAATTTCTTTTTGACCCAACATCAATGAGGGGTTAATTTGATTTTTTCTCTCAGACGTTTCTCATTCTCATGACAGCCTATTTTTTTTCTGATAGTGCCTCTTAACAGCACACTCAGTCCTTCTCTATTTTCAAAGTCAGTTCTACATTCCTTCATATACACGTAGTCCTCGACTTATGACCACAATCGAGCCCAAAATTTATGTTGTTAATTGAGACATTTGTTAAGTGAGTTTTGCCCATTTTATGACTTTTCTTGCCACATTTGTTAAGTGAATCACTGCAGCTGTTAAATTAGTAGCACGGTTGTTAAGTAAATCTGGTTTCCCCATTGACTTTGCCTATCAAAAGGTCACAAAAGGCGATCAGATGACTCTGGGACATAAATGTGAGTCAGTTGTCAAGCATCCGAATGTAAATCACATGACCATGGGGATGCTGCAACGATCATAAGTGTGAAAAACTGTCATAAGTCACTTTTTTCAGTGATGTTGTAATTTCAAACGGTCACTAAATTAACTGTTGTAAGTCGAGGACTACTGTAGAATGTTATGGTAAAAAAAATTTGAGATAAACTATAACAAACAAATATCTATTTTTCTTTGTTGCAGGTTTTATTTGTAGGGAGGTGTCTTTGTAATGGAAAAATGCTCTATGATCCTAAACATGGTGGACCATAGAGAACCTGCAGATGTCTTGACTCCCTCCAATGTTCTGTGGAAAATCTTGCTTGCCTTTGAACATCAGTTGGAAAGTTTGCTGCAGTCACCGATATCATGAACCAAATAAAAATACAGGCAGTCCTTGATTTATGACAATTGGAACTGGGATTTCTTCGTAAGTTGATGCAATTGTAAAGCAAATTGTCACATGACCAGACCTGATTTTACCACCATTTTTACTGTGGTTGTTAAGCTAATCATAGGCTCGTTATGTGACTCTCGCCTCCCCAATTCATTTTGCTTGTTGGAAGCCAGCTGGAAGGGTCGCAAACTGTGATCACGTTGCAGCAAGACGCTGCAACTGTTGTAAATGTGAACCAGTTGCCAAGCACCTGAATTGCGATTGTGTGACCATGGGAGGGGGTGGGCGGTGTGATAGTTGTAACTTTGAGGATGCATCATAAGTCACTTTTTTCCAGTCTGTCATCACTGTTGACAGTGTTGAACTGTTATAAAACAAATAGTTGTAAGTTGAGGACAGCCTATAGCTCAGCTTGAAGTAATCAGGACCAGGTTGTTCTAATGCATAAAGTCATCCTCCCCCCCCCCCCCACAGCACTATGTATGTTTTCTTACACATAATTTTAAGCTTCATTTGGATTTCATGGAAAGGAAACATGTTGCCCCTTCTTGCCCACAAGACCACATAGTGCCCCACCCAAAACCCTTCAAAAGACTCCACCCAGCACAATTCTGAGGTGAACATTATCCACAGGAATTTTCTGGGATCTATTTTATCATTTAAATGCCAAACACTTCTGGTCTCTCGAGAAGAAAAAGATAATGTGTTTTCTTTGAATGGTCTTTACGCTTTTTATTGTCGTTTTAAAGCTCCTTTTGGCTATTATTTAATTAATGTATTTGATTTTAATGTGTTGAAACTTTTCACCGAATTCTTGTTTGCTCTCTTGGAAATTTCATCAGAAAGGGAAGTTCTAAACATAATTTTAAATAAATAAATGAGAGTTTAATGGACTTTGGACTCCACCCAGCAAAACCGCAAAAAGATTATTTTCCCCCTTTTGTTGATAAGGTGATTTTGATTTTAAATATTTAGCTTAATTGGCAATGCATCAAACTCCAGCCAAATATTTGCATTTCATAATATTGTCAATACGATGTTGATTCCCACCTTCACTGTTATTGAGTGTCTTTGGATTTTAAATTAGTGGGCTTGTGTGTGTGTGTGGGGGGGGGAGTTAGCAACACTCCCTATATCCAATCCAATCACTTCCGTGGTCCTGGGGTTTTTGGAACTGGATTTGGGCATAAAGCCCAAGGCCCTGATTAGTAGAGTAAGAAAGATAGCTCCCTAATGGCTCACCATGTTTTGAATTGTGAGGTAGTGTCATCATCTAAAGCAGCTTGGGAAACATTTGGACCTCCAAATTTTACTGAACTACAACTTCCAGCTGCCTCAGCACTAATGCCCAGTAATGATATAATGGGATACTAGTTCATGTCCATTGTTTAACTAAATAGAGAAGAAGGTTCAGGAAATCCCAAAGATGACATTAGATTCATGTAAAACTTTTATCTAGTAATAGCATTTCCTCATCCCTGGGAAAGAGACCAGTTTTCCTTATTTCCCATTTTAAAGTATTCACATACAGTATTTTCCCATTCAGATATAGCAATGGAATTTGGCCTACAGAACTGTGCTACAGTAAAAATAAATTGGGGTAAAATCAGAAACAATAATGGAATTGAAATACTGAATGACCAAACCATCAGGAACTACCAGGATGAAGCATATAAATATCTGGGCATGTTACATTTGGATAACACAAGTATGAACAAGTTAAAAATGTGATTGGTAATGAATATATACAAAGAGTGAGAAAATTGGTACAGATAAAATTGAATGGTGGAAATATCATCAAAGCCATCAATACCTGGTCGTACCTGGGCCATGACACACTGCTGGAATTATAAATGGACACAAGCTGAACTGGAGAGTTTGGATCAAAAAACAAAAAAACAACCCTGATAATTATTCAGTATGCATTACACCCTCATAGTGATATTAACAGATTAAACATGCCCTGCAGAAATGGAGGCAGTAGTTTACTTCAAGTCAAACAAACTGTCAAATAAGAAAAGTGTGCATTGGCTGATTATGTAAAAGATAGCCAAGAACAAGCATTGATACAAGTTAAAACTTAGAACTTACTAAATGTACAGGAAACAAAAAGTGACTATTGAAATAATGTAATACCGTAAAAGCATGAATGGAATGCTGTCAAAAAAAAGCATTACAAAGACAATTTCTATAAAAGATTGAGAGGAAAGTATGCTTAAAGATAACACCTGGTGTATAATTGAAACATGAAAAAAAGAAACTGAAGGTTGATTTTGGCTGCTCAAGAGGGAGCTATTCAAACTAATGCAATCAAGGCCAGATCTGAAATATCATAAAATGATTCAAAGTGCAGATTGTGCAAAGAAGCAGAAGAAACAGTAGATCATATATTCAGCTCACACAAGAAGATTGCACACACTGATTATAAATGACAATGTAACACAGTCCCCAAAATGAGTCATAGAACATATATAAAAATTATCATGTACCAGTAATGAAAAATTGATGGGAAAATATAGTTGAAAAAGTAGTCGAAAATGAGCAGGGTAGAATATTGTGGGATTTCCAGATACAGACTCATAAAGTCTTGGCTCATAACACAACAAATACAATTGTGATTAAAAAGAAGAAAGTGGGGGTAATTGATGTGGCAATTCCAAGGGATAGTAGAACAGAAGACAAAGAATTCAAGTAGAACAGAAGACAAAGACAATCACAAAGATCTGAAAATTGAAACTGAAAAATTATGGCATAAACCAGTTTTGGTGGTCCTAGTGGTTATCAGCACACTGGGTGTCATACCAAAAAATCTTGGACGGCAATAGAAAATCTATGCCTTAACAAAATTTCCATATGTCAATTGCAAAAGGCCACACCACTTGGATTTGCTCATACACTATGACAATACATTATGATATCCCTGATTCTTGGGAAAAACTCAATGCATATGAAAGCCAACAATGCATATGAAAGCCAAGACCAGCTAAAGAATTAGCAGGAGTCTCAACAGGACTGCTGATTTACCATCAGCCTATCAAGTACTTAGAAGGCGAGGGCTGGGCAGCACAAGCAAAGAACAGCTAATGACTTAAAAGCCAGCCATCAACACACCCCAATCAACATCTAAAAACCCACTTACAACAGGCACTATAAATACCACACATAGAACAGCACACATTCTGCTACAGAGAAGTTCCCTGAAGATGGGCTCCAGCACGAGTCCAAAAGTTCAGAAGACAAAACCTCTGGTCCCGGTGACCGACTCAGATTGGATCCTGCAATATTTTCCTATGCACGTATATTCACCTTCATTCCTAAAGAACCAGCAGCTGTGACTTCATATTGTTGTGAACATAATAACAATAACATTTTTCCAACTTCCTTGCTTCCTTTAGATTCTAATTGAATTCTTCCTTATAGAATGGTGTACATAAGGAAACGTAAAGTGTCCTTGAGATCAACTTGAACAACATTAGGACACAGCGGTAGATCCAGGTGGACTATTTGAGAAACAATATATTAATGAAAGTGCAAGGTAACAGAGACCTCTAATAAAAGAGAATATATGTAGAGCAGGATTAAACTGCGGAGTCCTTGGTGCTCTTTGACCTTGGATGTTTGCTTGGACTTTGGACATCTGCAAAGCAAACAACCAAGCTCAGAGCACACCAAGGACTTCAGAATTTTCTACTTAAGTCAACAAACCATGAATCATATTCAAAGTATGTGATTGCAGTCATCCCTGTATATAGTTATAGTATTCTGTTATGGAAGTACAAAATCCAAATATTTCAAACAATAGTGACACAACTTCCTGGTATTTGAAATTTAGTTAAGGCGAAACAACTTGAGTACAATAACCACTAGGTAACTGATATCACTTTTCCGCCACATTGTCTGGACTTTAGCAGCCGATATGGTAATCCTAGTTTATGACAGTTTCCTGCTTCTCTGCTGCTAAGTTTGAGTATACCCAAATAACATATTTAGTGCAATGCTTCATATTAGACTTGGTTTCATCCACCCAGCTGCTGGGCTGTTTTCTCTTTGCATTTTGGAGCAAGCTGAAAATGATGCCATCTGAGTTCCTCTTGGCCCCCACAGCATACATTTATGTGCCCATGTGGTATTGCTGTCCAAACTGTATATCTGGTTGATGTGCAATATTCCAACATCTGTCCAACATCATCCACTATGTGAAAAGTGTCCTTCAATCGGCGTGCACAATTCAACATCCTCTTTTTTCCTTTTTCCTTTCCCATTCTATTGGCAAGAACCCCTTGTGGCTATTGTGAAGGGAATTCTGCCCTAGGTAGGCTTTAGAAATTCAAGAGCTCAGTTCTTTGAAGTGCATTTTCAATTCTATGCCTTAAACCTGAGATGGGCTGAATTATTTCAGGGCTTAGGCCACTTTGTGACTATTGTTTGACCTTTCAACCAATAGGTAGTAGCAAAGAGTCAACGTTTTTTAATTGACTGCTAGCTCAACCACTGATTAAGTTAATTAGTTGAGCACATGAAGAAACATTAAGTAGATTATATTAATAGAATGCCCCAAATCTTCATTGCCCCTTTTAAAAAACACAAAGTCAAGATAGGGCTGTTCTGAGCTCCTGTCTTGCGGTTTATATTTTTTCAGAGCTGTGTATTTGTTTCATCTCTCCCACTTCCTTTTCAAGACCAGATATAAATTCCATACACCTTCCCTAGCCTGCTCTTGTCCAAACGAGTCGGATTTCCATTCCATAATCTGGTAGAGATTATGACCTAGATCTCCAAGGTCCTTCCAACACCAAGATTCTATGATCTTTACTTAATGTGGCAATTGCTATGAAGTCCTGGATGAGTTCCCACCTCTAAAATGGTAAGTTACGTTTAAGTCTCATGTTCCTGTTATCAATATGTTTCTAGAGTTGATTTATTCTTCTTTTTTTTAAAGGAATCTCTAGGGAAAAAAATAGCACTAGCAATAGCACTTAGAGTTCTATACTGTTTCAAAGTACTTTACAGCCTTCTCTAGGTGGTTTACAGAGTCAGTATATTGCCCCCAGCAATCTGGGTCCTCATTTTACTGAGATCAATGGAAGGCTGAGTCAACCTTGAGCCAGACAAGATCGAACTGCTCGCATTCGGCAGAATTAGTCTGCAAAACTGCATCCAATTCACTGCACTACCATGGCTCAAGAAAGATATACTAGGACTCTTCTGAGTCTTTCCTTTATTGTTCCTCCCCTCTAAACCAAATTACGGTAAATCTGACTACTTGTACCATAAACATATACAACTAGAAAGGAGCCACTTTCATCTTTTTTCTCCCACCCAAACTATCTGTATCTAAATTGTGTTGTCTTTTGTTAGTCTGGAATGCACTCCATCCCTCCTATTAATCCTGACAACATTCAATCACAGGTGTCTTGCTTTTACTTTCTTTTAAGATTGGAGGTAAAGAACTCATTTTTCATAGCTGAAATGGGGGTATTAAGGTTGAATGAGGCAGGAGAGGAAACTAATAATTCATTATATTGTGTTGCCTTTGGTTTTATTGTGGCTTTTAGAATTTAATTAATTAAAGGTTTTATTACCTGTCTTGTTTTATGGGCCATAACTAGTCTTTAGCTTAACAAAATCAGGCAAGAACATTTTAAAGAGTTTGTTGCAGGCTAGCAGTTAGTTAACTTGTCAGTGCTGAGACCGCAAATACATAGGATTTTGTAGGTACTGCCAAATACTATGGTATATATTTACTAGATTCCACACTGCATTACCACATCAGTTCCACATCACATCCAACCTATAGTATGGCATGGGGTCTCAAACTATGAATCAGGAGCCTCTAAGGCAGGAGTGTCAAACTCAAGGCCACTGGGCCAGATTCGTCCTGTGGGGTGCTTAGATCTGGCCTTTTGAATTTGAAGATGCAAGAAGGGACAAGAAAGGAGAAAGGGAAAGAGGAAAGACAAAGAAAAAGAAGGGAAGATGGGAAGAGAGCAAGGAAGGAAAAATAAGGAAAGAGGGGAAGGAAGAAGAAAAGAGAATGAGGAGGGAAGAAAAAAGAAAAGCAGGCAGGCAGGCAGGCGATTGTAATGAGAGGGGAAGGAGGGTTTCAGGGAAGTCCTGCCTTTGCACTTGGCTACCACATGTGCCTCCGATATGAGTGATGTCAAGTTGGCCACCATTGCCACGCCCCCCAGCCACACACCCCAGCCCTCCGAGGTCAAACACAACCCTGATGCGGCCCTCAGTGAAATCGAGTTTGATACCCCTGCTCTAAGGGTTTTCATCTTGCCCGAAAAAGCCTGATCACAGGTTGTTTTAGAACATCTGATTAGGCTTGTACAGACAAAGTGAAAGTGTTCAAAACTCACTTGTTATGAACTTTGCAGCATCCCCATGATCATGTGATCAAAATTCAGATGCTGGGCAACTAGTTCATATTTATGATGGTTGCAGTGTCCCCACATTATAACCCTAACCTTTTGCAACTTTCTGACAAGCAAAGTCAATGGGAAAGCCAGATTCATTTAGCAGCTGTGTTACTAATGTAACAACTGATTCATTTAACAACCGGTTTACTAACATATCAACTGCAGTGATTCACGTAACAACCGTGGCAAGACAAGTTGTAAAATTGGGCAAACCTCACTTAACAAATTTTCCCTTAATAACAGAAATTTTGGGCTCAATTGTGGTTGTAAGTTGAGGACTACCTGCATAAAAAAATCCTGGGATACATCAATTTAAATGTTTACATTAAAATGGTATATTTATGTCTTGTCCAAGTTAGTCCAACCCTAACATCAATAAAATTAGTTTTATAGGGGCAACATCACAAATTCATTTATCATTTTAAGGGGTTACTGTAAAGCAGAGTTTCCTAAACTGGGAGGTATACCTCCAGTGGTGGGATTCAAAATTCTTTACTACCGGTTCTGTGGGCATGGCTTGGTGGGCGTGGCTATGCGGTCGGCCAATCAGAGGTGGTATTTGCCGCGGTCAGCCAACCAGAGGTAGTATTTGCCAGTTCTCCGAATTATCGCTATCGGTTCTCCAGAACCTGTCAGAACTGGCTGAATAGCACCTCTGTATACCTCCTTTGAGGAGATGCAAACAGAATTAAGAGGTGGTATGAAGAATCTTTTAGCTGTATATTCCTTACACTCAATCTACTTTTCCCAAAGGGTCATTGTATTGTTTTCATTCTTCAGTTGTGTTCATTCTGGTGCTTGGATTTTTAGGGGAGGTGTACACATTATGATTACATGAGGTTAAAAAAAAGAGGTTTAGGAACTCCTGCTGTAAAAGAATGCGGAGCTGACAGGAAAGGAGTGCATGAACCATTCAGGGGCAGCTTTCAGGAAAGGTTACAGATTCCTGGGGGGGAAAAGAGAATAAGCATGGGAAAGAAACTCAAAATCACCCCACCTTGATTTTGTCTAGTAGAAGATGAGGCAGAGAGGAACTTAGAAAGGCTTTCAAGATTCTGTTATTCTGTCTTACTACACTCAAAGGCATTCCTGAAATGCCTGCTGTGCCGGTTTCCAGACTTGGCCTGCCTCAAAAGAATGGGCAACAAGCAATCTGGTATATAATTTCTAGTCACTTGATTCCTTTTAAACAAAAAATGTAATAGTCTCTGCTATGCTTCTTCCTGGTATGTAGAGAGCAGTTTAGGAGCATGTGGTTGACCAGGTTTCGTAGGTACAGTATGCACTTATTAGCATCTATAATAACCTGAATGATAATTATACCAAATTTGGTCTTTACTAATTGAATGCCTTCTAGAATTTCAATCCAAGAAGATTCTACTGGCTGAGAATTGAAAATCTAACACATCTGAAAAGCATCAGGTTGAGGAAAGCTGACTTTTACACTATTGTATCATGTGTGTGTTTGTATGTTTGTGTATGTGTGTAAACACAGACATACATACATCCATAAAACTAAGGGCTCTTATACTGAGTTAATGGAGTAGGCATATGAACCCTCCTGGTTTTAAACAGCCAAAAGCGTGCTTGTTTTTGGAATGCTATGCATTTGTGCTTATCAACTTTAAACCTGTTCTTTGCCTCCCTCCCCCCAATATATGTTTATTTAAAGTACAAGGGTTGGTATTTTTCTTCTGTCGATCCTTTATTATTTAGATTCTTGGCCTGCCTGTCCTTTAGTCAGCAGAAAATGATCAAAACAGCATTTACTTCCTGCTGCTGCTGTCGTTAAGTTAGTAACACGGTTGTTAAGCGAACCTGGCTTCCCCATTGACTTTGCTAGTCAGAAGGTCGCAAAAGGCGATCACAAAAGGGACACTGTAACCGTCACACACCAAGCACCTGAATTTTGATCATGTGACCACGGGGATGCTACTACGATTATAAGTGTGAAAAATGGTTAAATTTTGTTCACGTGACCATGGGGTGTGTATGGGGTTTATCATTCACAGAATAGGTGGCTTAGGTCAAGTCCAAGCATAAAAACTCTATCTGTGTTTTAATTAGCAGGTCCTGAAGTCTTGAAAAGGTCCTGAAGTCTTGAAAAACACAGCATGTACTCATTTAGGACATTTAAAATATTTCCTCTGTCAGCCCAGGATATGAACACACAAAGAAGACATAGCAGCTTTTCTGCAAGATGTTTCTGATGGATTCTGATTATGGCTATGGACCTCTGTTCCTTTGAAATAATGTGCAATTTAACCTAAAAGCCTGCCTTGACTTCAGTTTTACACAAAGCTGTCAGTCTTTGCTTCAGAACCATCGCGTAAGCTTGCAAATGGAGAATCAAATCATCAGACACAGTACCCTTTTCTTGCTGCTTAATATGCACTAGGCATACTATACGAAGAACAAAGATACTTTAATAGTCAAATATCTGAGTATTATCCATTCTGATTAAGCAGTGTTATAGAAAACATACCAATAACATTATGCACTTAAAAAAGAAAATTTTGCAGTAAATTTCTAAAGACAAATATATATTTTAAGCACAGTTTCTTATGATGGACTGTAACAATTATCTTAAAGATACTGGTAATACATTAAGCTTCAAGCAGTACATTTACAAATTAAAATGTTAACAATACCATTAAGTTTTAAAAGGTATTATAATGCATAATTAATAAGACAGCTGTCTATAGACCCTCATGTCTTGATAAAGGGGATGTTCTTTAAAATAGCACAGTGTTGTTGAGTGCAATCATAGAAAAATGAAATTAAACTTCTCAAGTTGCTGCAATTTTTTAAGCCTTAAAGATGTTGTTAAATCAAGCATGACATTTCTTTGCATTCCAGTCCAGTAGGAGTTCAAACATTACCTCCACATCAAGCAAGTATCTCGAGATCCACTTTGTACCACATGCCATCAGTGAGTGTAATCCTAAATCAAGATAGTCCCAAATGTGCTTTTTCGGGAGGCAACTGGACTTTCTTGATTTTTTTTCTTTGAAGACTTCTCTTTCTTTCACTTCTCATCCAAGAAGTTTTTTCAGCTCTGACTGGATGGTGGGGAATGGAAGGATTTATATTCCTCGCAGACAGCTGGTCATTTGCATTCTTTAAGAGGGTCGCTGAGGCCACTTGGGGGTTTATCTGTGTCCTCAGGGTCACCTGAGTATTGCAAATAGGTGTGGAGCCTTCTTGGCTGTAGGATGTTTTTTGTCCTGTGTCCCTTCACTGTTGAAGACAGGTGCAGGCTTTGGGGGATGAGTCTGTGTTATCTGTATCTCAAACTGAAGTGCAAATGGTTCCTGTAGTCTGCAATTTTTCTGGAAATCCATTCTTACTCCCACACCATTCAGAGGGTGTTCATCCCAAAGTGCATAGCTAAAAGTCTATGGGGATTCTCAGCCATCCAGGTCATAGTAGTCCCAAAAGTGCCTTTTCAGGAGGCAACTAGACTTTCTTGTTTTTTCTTTGAAGACGTTTCACTTCAAAGAAAAAACAAGAAAATCCAGTTGCCTCCTGAAAAAGCACCTTTGGGAAAATCATGACCTGCATGACTGAGAATCTCCATAGACTAAATCAAGATAGTCACTTTCAAAGCCAGAAATTAAAAATATTGCTCCTAATCTCAGTTCAAATTAAAACACTATTGTCATCTATCTATTCTATATATATAAAAGTGTGTGTGTGTGTGTGTGTATGTTCCAGCATAACTCTGGAACGCCTTGAGCAATTTCAACCAAAC
>JANHJO010003667.1:7500-28037 GCA_032468235.1 Pseudoxyrhopus heterurus | reverse complement strand
AGCACTCAGGTTTGGAAAAACCCTGGCAGCTTGTTAAATCCTGTTTTCCTTGGCTCTGCCCTTTGGGGAAGTGGAGACCTGTCGGTGTGCAAAATATGCAGTGGGGATAGTTTTGGTTACAGAGAACATGGGACTGAATGACATTTGGATGAACATGTTCTGAAGCCCCACCTCCTTCTAAATACCATGTTTTCCTCTCCTCTAAATCCTTTGCTGGCCTTGCAATACGGAACTAGAAATCTTGCTTAAGTTTTATGCCACGGAAACAAAATGCTCCTGAGGCAAGTAAATGCCATATGTTTTCACCACGTTGGCTGTAGCATACCTTTATTTGACAAATGCATTTGATCATAGTCAAAAAGAGGTAAGGGGAAAACCGAAGATAGATGCATGCATGAACCCCTCCGAAGATCTATCACAAAAAAAGTCCTGAAATGGTGATTCTTGTTTTCCTTTGCAAACCAAGTGTCAAAGACTCACTACCGGAGTTGCTGCTGAATTTAGCAACCAGGGGGAGGAAGAATCTTTCCAGGGCCCAGCACTCATTCAGAGAAAGACATTTCTTGAGGACTGCAGTATGGGAGGAAAGCTTTCTGCACCTGGGTTTGTCCCAGTGGGCTCACTCAGTCCTTCTAGATTCTGGTCACTGCTATGTCACTCAGGGAAGCCCATCTGCCTTCAGACATCTCCCATGGCATCTGCCAAGCGTCTTTATTTTTAAATATTCACCTTTTATTTTTAAAAGGAGCTTACAAAGGGGGCAAGGAAAACTTAAATCTCATGCACAAATAGCATTTCCAAAAATGTCTCTGTGCCCACATTCATTTCATAGGCATGTTTAGAAAGCAAGGAGGGGCCCTGTACCCCAATGCTTTATATTGGGATAGGTGCCCTTTGTACAGGGGGAAAAATATTGTGGGAAAATGGGGTGGTAAGACAGCAACAAAGCATGAACATCTATCCCCCAAGCCCCATGCATTAACACAGCACCAATAGCCCAATAGGAGGGTGGCAGGCAACAAAGCCAGTTGCCCATTTAAAAGAACAAAACCTTTGAACCTATGCAGTTTTATACTTGACTTAAATCAAAACATTTTAAGAATAAGCCACCCTGACATTAAACCGTTTGGTTAGGAATTAGCGTTCTGTTCTCGCATAAAATAATAATACAGTATATAAAAAGTATAATATATACGTACCAGAGAAAACTACTATCCTAAAATATTCAAAAGGTTTCTGATAATTAAAAAAAAGAGTAGCAGTCAACTCTCATCTATTTTCTATTGTCCCACGCTCTTATTGCTGTCTAGATAATTTGAGAGAGCTCCACGGGTTTTGTAACTCCTCAAATGACATCATCTGGCCAAGTTCAAGCTGGGAAACTAAACATGGTTGATCAGGGTTAATATTTGGATGGGAAATCTCCAGGAAATACCAAGTTTGTAGGTTAGACTGGGAAGGTTTTTTTTAAAGTCCAAAAGATAACAACAAACCCCTTTGGTCTTCTTGAGAGCAAAAAACTACAGGGATGGCAGAGGACTTTGGCCTTTAATCTGGAAGGGGAGTCATAACTAACAGCATCATTTCCCCCTTAAAATCTATAAATTCCCCTTATAAGTCTAAGTGCTATAATTACTTCCTGCAGCTGATGCAATTTGCATTCTTAAAAATGCAAAGTGCTGAATTTTGTGTTCACTTTTCTACAGTTCGGTATTGCTTTGGAAATGTTGGGCTGCAATTTAAAAAATCCTAATATAGGCAGTCCTTGCTTAGTAATCAAGTTGGGAGCAACAACTCCATTGCTATGTCCCTAAGTGAAGCATCCCATGACCATGGCTTAAGATTTTACTTCTGCATTCACTATTAACTCTGCTTCTTGTGAGCCAATGGTGAAGCACCCAAACGGTGATCATATGACTGTGGGACGCTGCGACGGTCAGAAATGCGAGGATTGGTCACCAAGCCTTTTTCTTTTTACATCATCATCCCTTTGAATGGTAATTAAATGAGGCAATCACGTTATGTGAAGGTTACCTGTACCTACTGTAGGCCTGTCTTGGTTCTGGGAGCCACAATTCCAATATATTTGGAGGATACCAGGTTGGAAGAGACTCGTTGTCAGGTCTTTCATCGATGGTTTTTAGCCCTTTTCAGTGCAGCCTTTTATTACAACAACGCTGGTGCAGGTTTTGCCAAGTTCACTTTCCAGTAGGAGAGGTGTCAAACTCACGGTATCACGTTGTCATCCCCTTCGCTAAACCGGGGGTGGGCGTGGCCAGCACATGACGCATCCGGCCCATGGGCCATGAGTTTAATACCCCTGCAGTAGGAGATACCCATTTCTGGGAAGAACCTAACATTATAGAGCCACGCCGGCACCATTTGCAACCAGGGGACACATTACAGTTTTACCAAACTATTTATTACCCTGCAATTCCTTCCTATAAGTGCTTTGCAGCTGAGGATTATGGAGTTAAAGCACCTCTGTAGGGGAACAGGATGGGGAAAGAGTGAGCCCCATATCACACTAATTTGTTAGGAGGAGAGTTTGAGCTTCTTGTTCAGAAGAAAAACCTCAAGGAGGTTATCTCATGGTGGTTTTAAGAGCTGCAAGCTACAACTGAAGCAGCTGAAGTTGTCAGTTCAGGTAGAGGCTCCTGGCAAGCTGAGATAGAGGTATAATTGCTTCAGAAGGGGAAAATGATTAAATACAAGAACTGCCATGAGCGTGCAAAGCCAAGTGAGTGGCACAGCCAAAGAAATAATCCAGCTTCTATAACACAGAACAGCGTCACCTGCTGCCACCTAGGCTACAGCAGGCTTAGAAATATTCCAAGCACAAACACAAAAGAAATATTGGTCATTGATTGTATACTGGGCCTCTTCAGAAAATGCTTAATAAGGTACAGGAAGTCCTCGACTTACAACAGTTCATTTACTGACTGTTCAAAGTTACAATGGCACTGAAAAAAGTGACTTATGACTGTTTTTCACACAACCTTTGTAGCATCCCCATACTCACGTGATCAAAATTCAGACGCTTGGCAACTGACTCATACTTATGACCATTGCAATGTCCCAGGGTCATGTTATCCCCTTTTGCAATCTTCTGACAAGAACCAGGTTACTAACTTATCAACTGTAGTGACTCACTTAAACAACTGTGGCAAGAAATGTCGTAAAATGGGATAAAACTCATATAACAAATTCTCACTTTACAACATAAATTTTGGGCTCAATTGTGGTCATAAGTTGAGGACTACCTGTATTTTGATCTTTAAATTCCTGCAAATTATTTTTTTTAAACCCTGAAATTGTTGGCTTTATCCATCGGGGGAGGGGGTAGGTCTGGAAATTTCAAACCATACTTCTCACACTCTTTTAAATCTTGGACTGTGTTTTTTGGAAATAATGTTGCTATAGAAAAGTTTAGAATGCTGCATTCTTTTTGGGGAAGACAAGGTAAGTGTTTAAAGTCAGAGTTGAGAGAAACAATGCAGTAAAATTAGAATAAATAACTTATTTTCCATTCTTTTTTTAATGAATATGGAATTGGAGGAAATGAACAATATTTTTAAAAGGCAGAGTGAATGGAATGCTATTCAAAAGATTTTTAAAAAGCAAATAATCTCTGGTTTATCTAATCTGCAACTTAAGTAATTTCTTGTTTCTCTGAAACAAGTGTATAGTTTGGAGGTCTAAAGATTAGATAATAGAGAAAATAGTCATAACAGTAATTAGATAGGATCTGTCTGACTAAGTAATAACTGAAATGCTGTCATTGAAGGGCCCCAAAGAGATAAAAAGTTCAGGAAAAAGATTTATAAAGCAGTTATAAAGTTAATGTTTATTAAAACACACTGCCAATCTTACCCAAGCTTGAAAATGTATGTTGAATTTTTTTATAAATAAAATTTTTGGGTGTGTTGAATCTTCTTTTTTGGCTACAGGGAAAAAGAATGGTGAAGAGAATGGCAGGATGACATTTTGGACAATTTATGCAAAATGTCCAACTTGTTGGGAGGGTTGATAATTTAAAAACAGATTTTCTTCCATGAACCCCCACTAAAAAGGGACTGTGCTGATAAGACTTGTCTGTTTAGCTGCAGGATCTTTGCCCTTCTACTGAAGATATCTCTCTCCAGGCAAGCTTCGGGAAATAGGAAGGAAGATGCTCTCAGTCTTCTTGCCTTGAAGTCAGCAGTTCAAAAATTTATAAACCTCGTGTCTATCCTAGGAAAGAAAAGATAAGATAGCTGTTTAACAGTGTCATCTTGCTATAGAGAAAATCCTCTATTAAACCAACAAAGCCAAATCTCTAGTTCAATGCAGTATTTCTCAGCCTCAGCAATTTTCAGACGTGTGGACTTCAGTTCCCAGAATTCCCCAGTCAGCATTGTTGAGGTTGAGAAACACTGCTTTAAACAAAAAAAAGGAGGGAAATCCATGAGAACTAAGGAAGGGCACAGTCAGCCAAGCGATAGCAATTAACTTGTTATTTCTTTCTTGAATAAGCTCTTGGATTCAGGCACACATATGGAGTTCATCGCTAAAAGAATATTGAGAACAAGATCAGCTGAGCTTCTCCCCTGTTTATAAACTGTAGGGGTTATTGGAAAAGATCCCTCTCTGAGAATTCTGCATGAATCAGTCAAGCAAAATTATCTGATATTCTGGGTCTAACCAGTGAAAAACTGAAATCATTGGGTAGATTGAAGGCACCCTATCAGGGCCTCCCTAATGCCAACTGAACTCAAATGTATATTTTTTGTATTGTGCCCTATGCTGGCATGGCTACTATGTAAGTCCACGAAAAGGTACAGCTCTTTTAAAGAGCTGCTGACAGGTATAGCAAGGGAGGCCTTACTGCATTTGAGAATGCTGCATGCCTCTGATAAAAAGACTCATGGTGAAATATATATATATACATACATACATACATATATGTTATACACATATACATACACACACATACATTGGAGATAGAGATATGTCTCCAACGATAGATATTGGAGATCAATCAACCAATGGAATAGCTTACCTTCAGAAGTTGTGGGTGCAACTTCTCATCACTGGAGGCTTTCAAAAAATGGACTGAAAAACCATTTGTCTGAAATGGTATAGTGTCCATAGTCATTTGGACTTCCCCATGTTGACCTTTCAGAATGAAGGCAATGTCCTTTTCCCCATTTATGGTGAAGCAAGGAAGAAAGAATTTTTAAATGCTGATAAGATATTTTTTATCCTCAATGACTATTATGCTCAATGCAGCTAACAGTGTTGTGCCCTTGTACAAACGTATTAGCATAAAGTTCATCACTGCATGATTATTTTCCATCCTGTCCTGCTGTGGAAGGCATGGAGTTATCTATATTCAGAAACTGGCTGATCCTTGGAAATTAGGCTATGCACGTCTGCTATGAGTCTTTGTGAGTTTTCCAAAGAATTTTAGTTGTACATGGGGCCGTTGTTTACACAGGGGCAGCTGTATAAAGACACTAAACGGTGGTCACACTGTTTCTGATCTTTTAATTCTGTAATACTTCCAGCATTTTTAATAACTATGTGATCATTAGAGTCTCAGGAAATCAAGCATTTCTTGGCGTGGAAATGCAATGACTGGGAAACTTGCTCTGGTTGAATTTTGGCCTGTAGCACAGCAGTGGAAAAGCACAAATCACAGCTGGAGATGCCAGGGTTTACTGAGGACATGGCTGTACTGTAGCATTATCCCTCAGCAGATTGGTTCTTAAATATTGATGCTTTCTTCACCTTTTCTTGATGCCTGAGGAAGATCAATATTACAAGTTATGGGATGCTCGTGTCTGATAAATGTTCATATGGAAAAGAAGAAAAGTAATGTTTAAATTGGTATCTGGATAATGGGTGAGGTTGATTTTAGCCTATTTTGTCACAGTCAAATTTGATATTTGACTTTTCTCTTTGGGTACAGATGCCAGATGTTTTAATTTACCTTTTTCTATAATTTTATCCATTTGGTTTAAACATGGCATACTGAAGGCTTGTGCAAATAGTCCACTTTATTAAACCTTACTCTTTTTTTTAATGGAAACAAAAATTTGTACTAAATTTTTAAATATATTTCGAGAATAAAAACTAATTGGAAATTTTTAAAAAGTCTACAGCAAAAGCATTTTGCCAGTCCCTCATGTAAACATTATGAAAATATTCCCTGCTGCCTTTCTGCTTGCACTTTAGGTTGGAACTTGGATTCAGGAAAACAAATGCCAAATTCTTTCATCCCAGAATGCTTTTCTGGTAACTGTTTCAAAATATTTGACAAAATGGCAACATAATTTTACTGTGTGCTCCCATGACACACTAGTTATATTGACCCCATCCGTAGTACTAATCCTGTACTTAATAACCTGCACTAAATTATATTAGTAGCAATAAGTAATGAAGTTATCGATGGTAAATGTGAATTTTCTGCCTTCCTTTGCAGATACCAGGCGTTGGTTTACTTTGCCTCTGTGTTCCAATCTATTTCTTGCGGCATCCATTACCTGTCTTCTGTCTTCTTGGCTGTAACACCAAAGTTTGTATGTAACGTTGCTGGAAATGTGAGTCATGTCCTCATTTACAATTCATCTCATTCAAACATAGAGGATGCCTGGAGTCTGTGGACATCAACACAAAGCTACATCTTGGTCCAGCTGGAAAATGGAGACATTTGGGAGCTTAATCAATGCAGCAGGTCTAAACGAGAAAATGCCTCAAGATTTACTTATGAATATAGAGGCAACAAGACTGATTTTCACTGTACTGATGGATACATCTATGATCACACCAATTGGCAGAGCACCATTGTAACCGAGTGGGATTTGGTCTGTGAGCAGGAATGGCTTGCAAAATTAACCCAGCCAACATTTATGCTGGGAGTCCTTATCGGAGCTGTAATCTTTGGAGATCTTGCTGACAGGTATAGTATGGGGTTTGCTGGAGAACTTGAGGTATCTCCTGGCTCTTGAGCTCATTTACCTTGGGAAAATATCCTCCTTTATACTTTCCAGAACATATTGGAGTGATAGTTGAATTAACATAATACAAATCACAATACAGGAGCTTCCTGATGCAGCATTTTCTCTGTTGCTGACATATTTTGTCTTCACTGACTTTTGGCCTTCAGCTTCTAGGGAATTTTGCTGCTCATCTTTACATTCCACATTTGAGTGAGTCCAAAGTAGCAAGTAAAGAAAACTTTCACCTCTAAAGTTGCATGTACCTAGGGTTTTATTTACACCATTTAGCACTGTTTGTGCAAAAACAGCATTATTTCCCATTGGGCTAATCAATTTCTAATGTGATATGATTGCAAACGTAAATAACAGGATCTGGTTTAAGTCAGATGGAAATTCTGTACAAAGCTGGATGAATTCTTTTTACTAGTAAGGTCTAACTGAGCTGTGCCTTACTTCCAACATATCTGTCTCTGCTATCAGTTGGATTTCTTCCTTGCTGATACATACTACAGCAAAAAGCACAAAGTGGCATAACTTTTAGAAAAATAAATAAATATGGATTCAATTTCTGACCCTTTGTAGGAAAAGTAAACACTTTTCTACGTGTTGACTTTGCTTAGCTTTACTTGCATCTGGCTGAAGCCTGGAGCTCCAGTGTTCTTAGGAACTACTTTCCCTCATGTCTTTCTAAGCCACAGCAACTTTTGAGATATTCCAAATCAAGGTCTACAAAGATTTCAACAAGAGGGAGGAAATAACGGCTATTCAGATGGCTGGGATGCTATCGAAGATGGCTGCTACCAAGATAACATGATCTAATGCCCCTGTCAACTTGACTTATTACCTTGGACAGCCCAGACTATATTTGTCCTGCCATGCAAATATGACCAGGGCTGTGCTGCTGTCTTAAGGTTGCTTAACACAGCAGTGGATACTGATTTTTTTTTTAATGAAAAATATTCAGAATTGTAGATGGCTCAAAATGTTAATTGACTCCTCTTTCTCTGCTCATAACCTACCAATTCTTGGTTTTGATTCCATTGAGTGAAAGTTCATAAACCTCCGTGGTACAAAAAAAAAAAATACAACACCATTATGGTGTGATGTAGCTGTTTTTCCACTATATAAATTTGCTGCCAGGGCAGCACATGCCTCTACAAGGATGGTGCCTGCTGTAAGTTTGAAACAAAGATATCAGAGAAAAACAAAGTAAAAAAGTCTTTTCAGGGGTATGCAAGGACAAGAGGAAAATGTATGTGCAGAACCATGAGCCTGTGGGCTGTGGTGGTCTGCCAGGTGTAACATCCTACAAAAGCAATATTTTGACAGCATGTCAAAATGAGGCTCATCATTCTGTTGGGTTCTTGGTGCTCTCTGGCTTTGGTTTTTGTTTAATTGCCAGACTAGGTACCGCCATCAGTTCTCTGACATAAGGAAGTGACTCCATGGGAAGCTTAGAATTTTGGCAGCAACAATAACATTGAGGGGTGGGAACTGGGAGGGAGTTTTTGTGATTTCAGTCCAAACACAAACTGCTCCAAATGTGAGATTGACACTCATCAAATGTCAATCTCAAATATATTCAGGGTAGGAATATAGACTTATAATCATACATTTTACAGAGTCTCTAGAATGGACTAGGCAACTTGTGGTTCTTCAAATGCAGTTGAAGCACCATTCTTGGCACCCGTAGAAAGCGTGGACAATAGTGAGACCAGATATCTGGAATGCCAGACATTGTCCACTGCAGGTGTAAAAGTTTGCACTTATTATTGTATATAAGGGATTCTACAAGTAAAAGCTGTTGCTGGATTGGAATAAAAGCTTCAGTTGTGAAGAAATAGTGTAAGCTTTGTGGAGAAATCTTGAAAATGAACCTGGATCTTCTCAATGAATTTATGTTAAATATGATGGGAAAAGTAAGACCAGCTATTTGTAAAAGAGCATTATTATTATGGAATGATTTCATGCCTGTAAGTAGTTTCTGGTATTTATTACTGGTAGTACAAGATCAGATAATACATTGGTTGTTTATTTTAATTTGTTATTTTTATATTGGCATCTTCTCTCCAGTAACCTAAGGCACTCTTTCCTCCAGTATTTTTCCACAACAAACCAGCGGGAGAAGTTGAGCGGAGGGAGGGACTGGTCTCCAGTCTGTGGTGGAGATAAACCTGAACTTAAATCTCCTGGCTGTAGACCAACATTGTAACCAAAGAAGGCATCCTCATTCCTTGATGAAATGGGTGTAAATTTAGCATACGTTTGATATTCTACTTGAATAAAAATTATGGTAATAGGGATTCCATGAAGATTAACTGGTAAAATACCAGTTGGATTTTGTGCTAAAAATTTTAAAGATTACAACCCAAATACTGTACATGAGTTACATCACTGTGTAGGATAGCATAGCGTAGCATAGATTATATCATTCTGTAATAGTAATCTATGGTAGTATTAATCAAGTAGGATTTGTCATAGATAAGAGGATGATCATTGAACCTTATTAATATAAATACCTTTATATGACACTAAGAAGGATCTTGCTATAATCTTTTCATTAGATGTTGAAAAAATTCTATTGGCAATACTGTAGTTACCTCTATGGAAAGGTTGCTGTTACCTTCCTGAAAAGAACAGAAGGTTGTGTTGAAAACAAAGGAATGGGCTGAAGTGTAAATGATTGGGGGATTAGATAGCCTAGCAATTAAGAGCTGCATGCCTAATGAATTTTAACCCTTTCTGAGTGTGGAGACAGGGCTTCTCTTGCTCTGATATCTTTCCCTGCCTAAGTCCTTTCCCAGTTTTATTTCAGTTCTTTTTCCTTCTAGCACAGCTATCCCTTTCTCTGTTTTTATTTCCATTCTTGGTGTTCCTGCCTCTTGTTTTCCTTGATTGTCTTTAATTCATTTCTAGTAATGATTCCTATTTTTTCTTTCAAGTAGTAATGTGTATTTAATATTAATTGTTTCTCTGTTAAGCTGAATTGGTAATTGACCCTAAATATGTGCAACTACTGGTAGTTTCCATTATTACAGCAATTTAATGAAATATTTTAGGTTGCTGTGGATTTTTCTGTTTTTTTATTTCCCTTGCCTCCTTTTTTTCCTTTTTCTATACAAAATAAGACAACCTTTTCAAAGTTTGTTGAACTATATACTCTGAAATAAACACAGTTATTCTGAGTCTATCAAATAAACTCTTCTGTTTAAAAATATGATGAATATAATGAATCCTAGTTTAGTTGCATTGTTGCAGCATGCAGCAGTATATTGTTAAGGGCAATATGCTGACTCTGTAAACTGCTTAGAGACACCTGTAAAACACTATGAAGGGATATATAAATCTAAGTGCTATTGCTCACATACTGTTGTTGTTTGTTGGAAGCCAAGATAACATTTCCGAAGATTGTAAGAGATTTGATAGTGAATACAGGGTTGGTGGGACGTCCTTGTTTCTTGTTAGTTCAGGTGCCTGTTTGTCCAGTGCAGTGTCTGCAATATTTATTATTACAGTTGTTATTTACAGACTGGGGAGACGGTACATCCTGTGGATCACAAGCACCGGACAGTTTATATTTGGCATTGCTGTGGCATTCACATTTAACTACAACAGTTTTGTGATTGTTCGTTTCCTTCTTGCAATGGTAAGAGTATCTTCTTTCAAAGGAAATTTTTTGCGTTACTATTTTTTTTAACTGATGTTTCAAAAAGTACAAGTGCTGCATTTCCCAACCAAGTTAAAACAGTGTTTAGAGTTTAAAAAAAGAATTGGTTTATTATGGATCTAATCCTATTAAGATAAAATGCAATAAATGGAATAAAGATCACATTTCACGCACTTTCCTTCAAAAATAATGGACCGCATAGCTTAAGCGCTGTAATATAGACATGGTCTCAATCCAGCCAGAGTTAAGGGTGGAGTGGTTCATTTTTTTGACTTCCTTTCTTCTAAATGAAGAATCTTAGATGGCAATTTCCCCCCTATTTTATATATTTTTGTATTGTGCATGAATTCAGGGACATGAATGTGGACTACCCTACGTTTAAATCATTTTGCCTAACTTCTTTTCTATGGGGAAAGCTCTGTGCTGAGAAACTGATTGGCCAAAGATCACCTGATAAATTTCATGACCATCAGATCTGAATCTGGACCATGGTTCCCTGCCCCAGGTCCATGCTGTTATATGTTGCCACCCAGGCTTCCTTTGGCTGGATTGTGTCCACATTAGTTTCCAGTATTTATTCAATTTAGATAACTACCCATTTCACTTCTCACAGTATCGTGCACTCTCACTATTATTGCCCCATTCATTATTGTAGCACCACTTTCCCTGTTAAGAAAGGTGCCTTCCTGTTTTGAGCATGTAGCATCCATGATCATCATTTTTTTAATTACAAAAGAATCTTAGAGGGAGACTAGACTGAAGCCATTTTCTTTTACCTGTCTTTTTTCCCCTCCTAGGTTTCAAGTGGCTACTTGGTGGTAGTGTTTGTTTATGTGACTGAATACACGGGCATCAAAGCCCGCACCTGGGCATCCATGCACATCCATGCTTTCTTTGCTGTGGGAATCATGGTGGTGGCTCTTGTGGGCTATTTGGTGCGGACCTGGTGGGTCTATCAGATCTGCCTTTCTGTAGCAACAATCCCATTTGTCTTATGCTGCTGGATGCTCCCAGAGACACTTTTCTGGCTGCTCACAGAGGAAAGATATGAAGAAGCACAAAAATTAATTAATGTAATGGCAAGATGGAATAAAGTAAGCACTCCTTGTAAAATTGGCGAACTGTGCCCGATGCAAGATGATCTTGTCAATAGCAGAATGGGGGATCATGACAGTTCTCCCATGAAGAAGCACAACATCTTAGATCTGTTCCATAACTGGCACATTGCAAGAAGGACCATTACAGTCTGGCTGATTTGGTTCACTGGGAGTTTAGGATATTATGTATTCTCCCTCAGTTCTGTGAACTTTGGAGGCAATGAATTTTTAAATCTGTTTCTCATAGGTAAATATTATTTGATGTAACTTATTGCACTTGGAACAGAAATACATGTCCAGGGATTATCACTGTTGCTGGTTACTGCCAAGCCTAGGTCCGTGCTAGGATGGTAGCTATTCTGTAAACTATAACTTTATACAAATGGGTTAGCTAGGTAATTGTGTAACCATGTGGTTCATGGAATACAAATCATTGTAATGAATCAACATTTCAAGCAGGACTGGGATCACTAGAAGAAGGTTGGAAGGGGTAGCCTGGTCCTCTTAAGAACTTAAGAGTTCCTTGTAAAGATTTGGTTTTCATTAAGATTTTATCCCTTTTACATCTGGCAATGTAGGGAGAAGTACAGTAAGCAAGGAATTCTCTCTATTTGTTCACTGAAAAGTAATCCAACTATCTATCTGTGACCATATAGGCCATTCTCCTGCAAGTAATTCTTAATAGTAATTTTATTAAAAATTACATTACAACAGTAAAAACTAACACAAAGATACAAAAGAAAGAATAGAAGTGCAGTAAAGAAAGAAAAATAGAATAGAAAGAAAAATAATACTATAGTAAAGAAAAAGAAAAAAAAGAAACATATAAAAAGTGGCTTCCCCCATCATCACAAGTATAAACAATTTTAGTAACTTGCCACCTTCTCCTAAAATTGACCAAACTATCTCCTCTTCCTATAACTTACCTCTTGTTTATGAACCATCCTTTCCCAACCCTTTCAGCCTGGAGGAACCCTTGAAATATTTTTCAGGCTTTGGGGATCTCCTGACCATTCAAGCCAGAAGTTACAAAATTATTATATTTGTTTCGTATGTTGGTCTGCATAAATGTGTTAACAGTGTTCTTAACATAAACATATATAAACAAACTTCTTCCTTCCCCTGCTTCCCCCCCTCCATTTTTGTGGGTGGTATCTGCTGCTGCTGGTGCTGAGTCAGCCCAGCCCCAGTTATTTTGTGCCTGCCATGTGATGGACACCACCCACCCAGCTGTTGCACCAGCAGAAAGGCAGGCACACACCTGCAAGGAGGGGCACACAGCCAAGAAGCCCCAGCAGCATCTCTCACAGATGTGTTTTCTCATCACCTGCTTCTCCTCCTCCATCCTCGGCTTATGCTTTGCTCATCTCTCTGCTTGCACCTTCACGCACAATCCCTATCCCTGCCTAGGATCCACATAAGCTCTGATGGGCCAGTCCACTGTTGGAAGTTGGAGGGGGGGGGTTTCTCCCCTTTCTATCTCTGCTGTTTTTAAAATGAGTCATAATCTCCCAGGCTGGGTCTGGAAGTGGGAGTGTGACTCTTTTTGAGATATGCCCAGCTGGGTTTTAGGTGTGGCAGCTGTCTCTCCCTCATTACATCTGCCCATCCCATCAGCTCTGGCAGAAGAGGCATACTATGGATACCGTCAGTTAGGGAGCAACATTTGGCAGGTCCTAGGGGATGGGCCTTCTCTGCCCTGGAAATTTATGGAACATCTTCTCCCCTGAAGTGAGATTGGCTCCATCTCCATTGATTTTCTTAAAATCCTTGAAACGTGGTAATGCCATCAGGCATGGGGACCCCAAGGGACCAATGAGATACTGAGGTGGCTTCATTGCTGTTAACATCTTGCTGTTCTTTCTTAGCTTTGTATTTTTCTTAAGTTTTTAAAATAATAATAATAATTGCTTTTTATTGACATTTAATCTTGTTCTATGCTAACCAGAATCACTTTTTTTTTGAGATGGGAGGCCACATAAATTTGAAAATGAAAAACATAAAAACCAATTTTATATTCCTTCCTTTTATTTCTAACAATCTTGATCTTTAGTTCCTTCAAATAATGTTGTAGGACTTGATTTCCTTTCATCTTTTCTTTGCCCTGTCTAACAAAATTCTTCAAAACTTTAACAAGTCTCTTTTATAAATTCAGTGTAGGAAAATTATCCAGGCCATTCTCTTTGCTTGTTATTTGTATATCCCTTTTAATTATTAAGAAATGCATGTCCAGTGTAACATCATTTTCCGTATCATTCTTGTTGTCTGTCATTTTAAAATCCATTTTCAACTCAGTCTTGATCTTGTCAGATCAAGGAACAAACTTGTTCCTAAGACCTTTTAAACACAATTTATTAGAATGCAGATACTCTTAAAATTAACTTCTGAGTTCATTGTTCAAAACTATCCTTCAATATGTTCTATGTTAAAATATTTTGCTTCATTCTGTAATTGTGAGTTGAGTTTGAGCATTCTTCTCTTTTAATTATAATCTTTAGATCCCTCTAGTTTCCAATTTTTAAAATCTTATCTTTTAAAAAAATCAAAACAAAACTATTGTCCCATGGGAAGGATTCATTATTATTAATTCCAAAATCTTATTTCAAATTTATCTGGAACCTTAGTCTATTTGTAACTTTCTAAAATCAAAGTTTTAATCACCCTGTTGCTGTTTATTCCAAAAAAATATTTTCTAAGTTCTTAAACTTGTAGTTAAATCTTTTTTTGCTAGGGGTTTAATTGAAAGTCACCTAGTGCTGTAAAACCTATGGATCCAAAAGTTCCTAATAGCTGAAAAGCAGTTAACAAAAAATATATGAATATGATTAGAAAAGTAAGTATTGAACTTATTGTCCTTTGAAAGGTGCCAATTGTGGCTTAAGCAGGATGACTATCCCCAAGTCTTCAAGAGCTCTCTCCTGCAAGTCTGTACTTGTAGATTTATGTTCCAACTGTCCAGTGTTGTTTTCCATATCTTGTTTCCCTGCTCAAAATATCTGGCTATTGCTGGCTAATTTTAATTGGCTGATCTTGCCCCTTACATAAGTGAATTCATTTAATCATAATTCAGAATTTCTAATATGCAACCTTCATTTCTCAGGTTCTGCACACATGGTTATTTGGGTGGTGGGGATGTTTATATAGCCTTTTGCATGAATTCTCAGCTTCCTACATTCTTCCTCTGACATCAATATGAGAAAAATCAACTGTACAAAAACACATTATGTGCTGCATGTTGAATTGTGTGCATACATAGTAGACATGCATCTGCTAACTGGGTTTACTTAAATAAGTAACTTAAAGAGCAAACAATAAGCCAGTGGCTCTCAATCTTTTCTTCACCGCGGACCCTCTTTAAATATCTTTTTTGGCCATGGACCACCAAGACTTAACTCAAAATTTAAATCATAAAATTTCTTCAAGCTTTCAAGCACCCCGTGATGATATCATGCCCCTATCATCCAGGCAGACCACAGGTTGAGAACCATTGCAATAAGTCAGATACATAACATGTCTGAAAGGAAAGTTAATTCCATATGTAGTAAAATTTACACACACCTCCACCAGCTACTGCAAAGGGCAGGTTAAAAAAATCTCGATATACAAGGAACTGGAGGGCTATTTTCCCCTCTGTTGTGTAGAGCTGCAGAGTTTTCAAGAATTCTTGAAAAAGGAATTCAACAATATTCTGTAAACAGTAGTTTAGGCTTGGAAGGGAGAAAGTTGTGAGAAAGAATCAAGGTTTACCCCACCTTGATTCTCTGATATAAGAGGAGGGTGAAAGAATTTCAGGATTTTTAAACTACTTTCCAATAGTACTGATAGTGTCTGTTTCCTGACCAGGCCTACCTCAAATGTTGACATCTCTATTCAGTGAAATTCTTCCCAATTACTTTAGAATAAAGAAAGATATGTGCACATGCTTAACCATTTCCCCCATCCCAATTAACAAGATGTAGAGAAAATCATACTAACTCAATTGTTATGATTCAGACAAGTAAAGGATCTTTAAATCCTCCTGGGGAATGTTCAGTGTGTTCTTAGATTCCTTCCATTGATATTAGTGGGCCTCAAAATTGTTCAGTTTACATAGATTGTTCCTGTTAGTTGGGATCATTCAAGATCAGTATATGAATATGAATCAATTGACATATTTAAAAGTGTTTTCCCTTCCACACTAAGTAAACATTACAAGATGAGTCACCATTACAAAATTATGTCCAAAGAAATGGTTGAGTCTTGAGTTCTTTTCTTTAAAAAGACATATTGTAGAGGTAAGAAGGATAGCCAATTTCCATTTCCCTGGAGCATCTTTTCTCAATGACAAGTGCATTTCTGTAAATTACATTAAATATTTGCACTAACTTTGTGAGATAGGCCAAATCTTATTACTCCCATTTTGAGGATGAAGAAGAATGAGATATAGAGGCTTATCCGCCTATGTTAAACTTTCCCCAACCCGATCTTGTTCAAATTTAATTCCAACTTCCATAATCCTCAGTCAGCATTCTTGTGGGGTAGAAATTATGGGAATTGAACTAATATGCTTAGAAGAAACAGACAAAAAAGCAGGCTGAAAAACTCAGCTTATATTTATTGGGGATATGAAGCCATTTATGAAATGCAAGGACTTAAGTATGCCACCAGGACAATTGAATGAAAAAGAGCTATTTCTATAGGAAACAGAAAAACTGCAGGGAAGTATTAATGCTGTTGTGTCTTTTTGCTCTTAAGAACTTTCTAAAAAAACACTAATTTTCTAATGGCAGGTGCCGTGGAGCTTCCAGCATATGCCATTGCCTGCCTGGGAATGGACAAAATAGGGCGAAGGAACACCCTGATCCCATTCCTCATCATGAGTGCAGTGATCTGTGGGATAGTGATGTTCATACCTCAGGTGAGTGACTCACACCAAGATCCCAGGACCACATTTGATATATTTAATTTGCAATGCTTTATTCGGTTTCCCATATTGAGCCCAAATAGCCTTTTTCCACTTTGTGACTTAAAGTGATTTAACATTCCTTTGTCAATGTAATGTTCCTATCAACATGTTTACAGGGACCTTAAAAAATAAATTGCAAAATCTTGCAAGAGCAGTTAAATTGATAAACTTGTTAACAAATAGTTCTTATAATGGCTGTTGGCTTAGGATGATGGCTTTTATTATTTTACAGTTTTGCTAGCTTACAGAGTTCAAAACACTCTGGGTGGGCTACAAGTCCAAACTGTAGACACTATAATAGAATAAAACACAACTATATAAAAAAAGAAAAAATAACCCAACATTTTCCCAGGATAGTCACTAATAAATCTTATTTAGGGTTGGGAATGTTGTCAAATAAAACTGTCTTTAAGGATTTCTTCTAAAAAGAATGGGGGGGGGGACATTTTACAGATTTCTGGAATTCTGAAATATGGGGTTTATATATACAGAAAACTGGAATTGAATAAAGGAAGCCTGATTCTTGTCAGTTGTGAATTGGATGAACAACATGGATTCTTTGTGTTCAGAAGCCTTACATGAATTCTGGTACACAAGGATAAAACTAAATGTGAGTTCTCCCTCCGCATGCTTTACAAATTGTCTTTCTTCTTAATAGGATTTCAATACTCTGAGTATATTAGCAAATATGGCTGGAAAATTTGCAATAGGAATTGCATTTGGCCTTATCTACTTGTATACGGCAGAACTTTATCCAACAGTTGTACGGTGAGTTTTTCCCCCTCTTTACAGCTAGTGTTAACAGTATTAATATATCACTTTAGTACTTTATGGAAAATATTTTCTGTTGCAACAGTAGCCACGTAGTTTCTTACTAGGAATTTAAGTGAACAGTACCATTTTTGGTATTGTAGGTCCCTTGCTGTTGGAAGTGGGAGCATGATGTGCCGAGCTGGGAGTGTGGTTGCACCTTTCTGTGTCTATCTGTCAAGTGTTTGGATCTTCTTCCCACAGGTAGGTGCCGTATCTAAGAGTAACAGCCAACTAAAATGAACAACAATTTTTTTTAGAAGTCTGGGTCTGAGAACTACCAGCTGCTAAATTGATTTATCCTTCACTTGAAGGCTGTGCTAATATGTACTTTTTTCTCTCACTGTTTTGCCTGCCCTAACCTTTATTTTTAGAGGGATAATTCTAGCTAGGATATAGTACAATGCTTAGACATGCAATTCCACTGTAGGCATGTTTTGAAGATTTAGTGTTTGGGAATAATTAGTGTTAACAGCAGACATTTTCAAACTTGGCAACTTTAAATTGTGTGGACTTCAAGTCTCCTGGCTGGCTGGAGAATTGTGGGAGTTGAAGTCTATGCATCTTAGAGTTGACAAGTTTGAAAAACATTGTTATTGTATAGGCCCATCATATCTTTACACTGAGGGGAGAATGCATTACTGATCATAACATGGAATATACTGGTGTGCTTTCAGCCATAGGACAAAGGTAACAGTGCCCACTTGTAGAATTAACTTTAACAGCGTTTAGGCAAGTCTTCAGCGTGATGATTTTTTGCTGGAAATGTAACTCTTTATTTTCCTTCCCTTGATTTTATTAGCTGCTCCATCTTTGGTAATTTATTTTAACATTGCTAGTTTAATCAGCTTTTGCTGTTCTTACTTATGATTGAATTGGTATAATTATTGCCATTTTACTGAAACACAATATAAACAATTTGAAAAAGCTACATTATGATCATATTTTTAAACAACCGTTTCTAGGGCCATAAAAATCCCAAATAAATAAAGCAATGTAGGAAGAACATTAAAAAGTTTAAAGCAGAAAAGTGTGATTTAGACATTGCTAATGGAGCAGAGGCCAATGACTCTTTGTGGCGATTTAAGAGCAGATTTAAAAATACTTCCTTTTAGCCAAAATTTCTTTTTAAAAAATGTTCAAAAGTTTCTTTAGCTGGGCTTTAATAGTTTGTATTGGGCATAAACAGGTAGTCCTAGATTTATAACAATTTGTTGACCAACTGTCCAAAGTTACAGTGGCATTGAAAAAAGTTAATGGGCCTCACACTTACTACGGTTGTAGGATTTCATTGATCACATGATCAAAATTTGGGCATTTGGCAACTGGCATGTATTTATGATGTTTGCAGCATCCCGGGATCATGTGATCTCCATCATGACCTTCCCAGCCAGTTTTGACATGCAAAGTCAATAGGGGAAGCCGGATTCACTTAATGTGACCACATGAGTTACAAATACAGTGATTCACTTAACAGTTATGGCAAAAAAAGTTGCAAAATCAGGGAAGATTCACTTAACTTGCCTTGCTTAGCAATGGAAATTCTGGCCCCAATTCTGGTCGTACGTCAAGGACTACCCTTATAAAAGCCATCTAGAATTTTTAATGAGATTCTAGATATCAGTGTTCCAAATATATAGTGGCAGCAATGAGTGCATTTCGGTGGTATAGTATTCTATTGCATTATCTCTCTTTCAAGCTAACATCTTAATTTGAATGCCATTTTCTTTCTTTTAGCTGATTGTTGGAATCATGGCCTTCTTGAGTGGTCTGTTAACACTGATGCTGCCAGAAACACTTGGAAAGCCATTGACAAACACATGGGCAGAAGCTGCAAAGCTAGATGATCAGGTCACCAAAAAAAGCAATTCAAAAAAATCTCTTCCAGCACAGAGTGATGCAACACTGGAGAAAATGGAAATGCTAAACCAAGGAGCACGTGGCACTGATTGATAAAACCATCCCTTTGGTTTTAGCCAGCTTGTGTGATTTTATCTGCAACATCCCAACAGACAGTCCATGGTGCCATGTAACTGGAACATTTTCTTGCTTTCTCAAGAAGGGAGACATACAAACTAGTTCCTTGTTCAGGATGCTTTTCTGAATCATCTAGCTAGCAATTGGAGTAATGTGAATTATAATTTTTGAGACACACACAGAGAAAACGTTCACTTTCAGAGTTCCTGTTGTTTTTTCTGCCTGCTTATTTTGAAAACCTCTCTCAGAATTCCTTATATCAGCAACAACCAGCATCAGAAGACACAAAGTAGAAACCCATGATTTCAGGAAGAAGTATGGCAGTGCAGGAACACTCACCTTGTGTTGTAGTGATTTCTCTGCACATGGAAGATGCAATTGTGTTTTCTATGATTTTGTCTCCTTACCTAGCAATGTCATCAGTTAAGGAAAAGAAACAGGCATTCTATAACTTTTGTGGACCTTATCCTAGATATCAGCATTATGCAGATGGAAGAAAATACTGTTTCTTGAAGTAGTTTTAGTACGGTTGGAAGAACACAACTGAAATCAGATTGTGTTAAAAGTAACACTCTTGAAAATGTCTAATAACTTGCAGAGTCTAGAAAATGTATATATACTTCAATTCTTATTACAAAATTGAACACCTCAGCAAATTTGTGGGAAAGGAGCCTAGGAACATTTTGAAGAAAATGTGCAGAGATTGTCAAGAAAACCAAGAACAAATGGAAATATAATAAATCAGAGAATTGGGAAATTATATATATAGAAGGGGGGGGGGAAATCCAAGAAAGTCCAGTTGCCTTTTTAACCGCATCTTTGGAACAACCGGGACCTGAGATTGAGAATCTTCATAGATATACATACAGAAATGAAAAAAAAATCCAGCAATTTTGTGAAGTTAGGTTCCAGGTACTCCATCAGGACCCTTGTACTTTGTTCCATGACTGATGTTGCATGACCATTGCATGTATTCTGATACATCATATTAATTCTGAGCAAAGCCCTTTGGTGATCCTTCAGAGCTTTGCTAATTTAGTTCATTATCTTATTCCTTC